>JANHFF010001554.1:0-90565 GCA_024542945.1 allo-octoploid hybrid of Carassius auratus x Cyprinus carpio
ACCGGACGAAATTTACGAGAGGTTGGGCAGGCATTGATTCCTTGACCTCGCTCGCTTAGCCAGAATAATGCAAACTTCTGTGTCTCTGCTTTATTCTGTTTTCAAACCATTATTTATTTCCTTTGGCAAGTTATTTTCCTGAGAGAGACAATATATCGAGGTTGGGTCTGAGTCCTTAGCTGCCACATTTCTTCACTTCATTCTTCTTTGAAGCAACTTAAGGCATGACTCTCTCTTCTCTCTCTCTCGTGCTCTCATTTATTATTATTATTATTTATTTATTTATTTATTTATTTTTGGGGGGTTGAAAGAAATGCATAAATGAATAAGAAAGCCATGTACTGAGTAATCCACTATTTTGAAGAGAGGGTGACAATTTTCACCTGAGAAATTTGGAAACCATGTTACATGGAAGTAAAAATTACTTTAGAAAGATGACAGCATCATCACTGAGAGCAATATTTTTTTTTTTTTTTTACACAGAAATCAGTGGGTACCATCTTTGAAAACTGTTAAAATTCAACCATTTGGACATGAAGCCACGCTGAGATACCCATAACTATAGGACTGAATCATATAGATCCTTATAAATGAAGATTACATAATAAAAGTTTATTAAAAATGAGAATCTAAAAGGATATTAAGATATCTTTAATACTTCTAGAATTACAGGCGAGCAAACTTTGGAAAAATAATATTAATATTTGTGGCACTTAAATGGGTATTCATGTTCAATGCATATGTTTTTGATAGAAGGAACCAAGATAAATTTCTAGTTTCAACATTAATTGTTCTTTAGACATTCCTCTGTATCAGCTGTATGCAAAGTGACCAATATTTGGTTTTTGACCACTGAAAATGTGTACGATTTAACACATTTTTAACAAAATGTTTACTCTTGGAGCCATATTGAGATAACAATATCCCTGGCATCAAACCCCCCAATAGAATCTGAACAGTTTGTCTTGAACCAAAATCTAAAAGCTCTGTGTAAAAATAAAATGATGATGCTGCCATCTTTCTAAAGTCATTTTGTCTACAAAGTTCAGTTGAAAATTGTCATTTTGACCTCTCTCTATAAAATTGTGGATTACTTAGTAATGTGACATTTAATATTTTGGCCTTCATCACTATTCTTTTTTGTCTTTCTTCAGAAAAAACAAACAAAACTATTTTTTTTCCTGAAATTTGGTTATTTTGAACTTCACTGTATTTATTTAGTAATCACCCATGTAATACGTGAGATAATGTTCATCCAGTTGGTCATTACCAAAAAAAAAAAAAAAATATCCTTAAAGGATGATATAGTCATACCTGTTTCAAGTTTATTTTGCAATAACAAGTGTCTCACTATAAATTATGCCTTACACAACTGTTACTTATAAGAAGAGAAAAAAAACACTGCACATCAACACAGCAACAGCACAGATACAATAATCAGACCACATGCCTGTTAATATTTGCTTGAACTACTTTTGACCCTTGCTTAAGTCCACACAGAAAGTGTTGAGAGCCATTAGGCAGCAGAATGAGTTTCGTTCTCATGCTGTGTGGTAGATTGACCTACTCTTTCATTTGTTTTATCTCAGTATATACTGATACTTTTTGGCACTGAGGTTCACATAATAGAAGTATAAATTAAATATTTTGATGGTCCAGCACCTTTAACTAGACCATTAAGAAGAAAACCAACTACTTCACAGAGTAACAAGCCTACTGAAATGTATTCATCAACTCAGTTGAAATAATTCAAAGATATTCATTTGATTTTCCCCCTGCTTTATTACACTGTATAGCTAAATGAGAATAAAATTATAATACAAATAAACTACACTGTATAATTTTTACACTGTACATTTTACAAATACTATTTCAGTCTTTCTACTTCAAAATTTCATGTTAAATTCAATGTGTTACTTACCATTTCTTTGTGATTATTTGTGAAATTTACTAGCAGAGTGAAAAAGTCTTTATTTACAGTGTATCCAGGGCAATAGTAATAATACATTATATATTAAATAATAATAATGTATAATATATTAAATAATACCTTTGAGTAATGTTGTTAGGTCTTATTTAAGTCTTTAAAATCCAAACAAATTTTGCATTTTATCAATAATGCTGATACAAAACTAATGATTAAGCCTAAAAGTGTGAATATCTGAAAAATACAACACACACACCCACACCCACACACCCACACACACAAACACACTAAAATTAAAATATCAACACATTAAAAGCTTTTGAAATGTAAACCTTAGACTAACATTTTTAGAAGTTGTCACAAAAATGTGCATGTTCCTTTTACCAGTGGATACCTATGAATATGAATGCAATTATTTGATTCAGTTAACAAAAATGTAAGCTATTACATACAATACTACTAAAATCACACTCATGCAACAAATATATCATTGTAAAAATGTCAAGATATGGTTTAAAATAGTCTGTTGGACTTAGTGTTGGAGTGCTTACATCAAACTACCTTCTTTGACCTTCGTATTGACCTTGTAACATGAGGTCTAGCGATTGTTGTAGGCCTAGCGTCACCTCTCTCACATAATGTGAAGATTGTCTTCAGGAGATCAATGCTTCCCTTGAACTGCATGAAAAGCTTTAATGGTTTATCAGCGCAAGATAAAGTAATCAATAGTACTGGAGTTAAATGGAGGCCGTATATTCATTCATCTGATCACAGGTGATGAGAGGGTCTTTTGCTCATATAATCACACCTCTCAAGATATTCTCAAAGGACCCCATTAACTTTTCCATGCTCCATGCTCTTTAACATTTTCATAAGCTACTCAAATAGTTGCTGACGCAGCTTTGCCTTTTAAAGAAGCGGTGGATTTCCCCGTAGCAAAGTCAAACACGCCATCAATTCCCAACTGTTGCATTTGCAGAGCAGACAAAATGTTTGACTTGGCACAAAAGCGGGAGGTCTGACAAATTATCATGTTTAGATATTACAATATGCAATACGTTAAAGTATTTGCAAAAATTTTTATCCTATCTCAGTTTAAACACAAGACAACTGCAGCCATCCATTGCCATCCACTACATTTTTCACAAAAGTAAGTAGTGAAGTTTTGTAAAATAAATAAATAAATAAATTAGGTATATTAAAATTAAAGGTATACTTAATTAAAGCATACATTTACATTTGTAATATTTGAATAGTTTGGTAGTCTTTAAAAGAATAAGAACTAACAACATTATTCACAGATAAAATTAACTTATTTAGGATACCGAATTATAATTTTTTTATTTATCATTTTAAATTTAAGTTTTTAAATTACACACATTTTAAAGAGAAAATCATAATCATAATCATTATTCTACAATAATCATTGTTTTATTTACTATTTTCATATTTTTTTTAGATTATAGTATACTTAAATTAATATTTTTATTATTGTATAGTGCTTTTAATTTTTTGTTGTATTGTTGTATTTTGTTGTTTGTATATACTTTAAATATTTAATACTTAGGTATCCTTTTTGACTGTTTTTCACTAAATAAACACATACACACATACAAAAAACAAAAAAAAAAAAACAGTTAAAACAGTTAAGAAAGATAAATAATATATATTTTTTTATTTATATGCCGCTATATAATAAAAAAAATTACACATACAAAAACCTATATATTTACTAAAATATTTTAACATGGGAAAATGTCCCACAGCAGGGACTTCCTTGAACATTTTAATAATAATAACGAGTTAATTCACTGAAAAATTTGAACTGATTCACAGAAATGAATCAAATTTACCACCAATGATATTTAAACCTCTTTCTTAAAGCTCACATTTTTACAGTTTCCAAGCTACACATTTATAAATAAGTCAAATGATACTTTTGCTCCAATGGAAACTTGGACATAAAGTATGCACAATAATAAATTTATATTCTCAGCAAAATCATCACAAAATATTGTGAAAATAAAATGCACCGCTCAACTTACAATCTAGTTACAAACAAGTCAAAACTCTGAAATGTGCATTTTATACTCTCATATTAAAAAAATCCCCTATCAAAGCCTCATTATTTAGCAGCTGATATTTTGAGAACATAATCACACAACAACAGCTGATCATGTTCTTAAATAATTACGCCAAACAAACAAAAATAAGTGTGAAAATATTCAAAGATGAGATTCCCGAAGCAATGAAGATTTTGTAGCAAGCGTGAAGACAACATCACCCCTAAATAAATGCTTATTCAATTTCATTCAATATTTATGAAAATGAGCGTATGTGTGAGACCTGCTGAAATATGATGAGGGCTTGAATCATACAAACGAGGCTTTTGTTGAATGAGAGATAGTTCTTCCCAGAATCACTGAACTGTCTAATTGCATTAGCCCATTAAACGCCGAAATCTAAACAAGAGCGCTGAATGCCTCGTTTGGCAGACAGAACTAGTACAGCACCTATGTTGAAATGAGGGCAGTGAGTCAGTGAACGACAGACCAACTCACATCATTAGAGTCAAGCTGCCTCCACAATAAAAGATCTGCCGCAAAAAAAAAGAAAACCTTCCCTTTGGTGATCATGGACAGTTTGTGCACATTTTCCTTACAAACTACCGTAAACCTACCTGCCATGATCGTGTCCGCCAACAAGAACGTCACCATTACATCTTTTACACTGATAAAGACCAGATCATAATATTGGATTTAATACAAAATTTCTTTCAATATGGGACATCTTATTAAAACATACATCAAAGGGTTCCACAAGCAGGGAGAGACATTTACTAAGAATGTGCTTGAATTAAAGAAATTTGGCATCTAGTCATGACTGAGTCTTTTTTTTTTTTTTTTTTTTTTTTTAGAGCGATCTGGAATATTGCTGCTGGAATTAAAACCATGAGCATTTCTGCAGAATATTTTATATTTACACTCTTAATTTGGACTTTATATCTCACAATTATGACAAATCTAAATCTTATTTCTCACAATTGTGTTTATTTCTCATAATTACGACTTAAAAAAAAAAAAAAAGAAATCAAAATCAAAGTGCCTTCATTACTGATAATATGACTCACAATTAACTTTATTGCTCTCAGTCTTATTCCTCAAAATTGTGACTGTATATCTCATAAATCACAACTTTATCTTACATAATGTGACTTTATAACTCACAATTGCAACGTTATTTCTCATAAAAGTGAATTTATATGAAAGATTTTGCCTTTATATCTCACAAATGCGACTTAATCTCAAACAATGTGACTTTAGAACTTACAATGACTTTATTGCTTACTAGTATTTTATAACTACACTGCAGTTTTTCTTCTGTTTTTTATATTACATTTTTATTCCATTCCTGCACCGGTTCTTTGGTTGTCCCATGCCAAGCTCTATAGAATGCTGGAATGTTAAAGATTTACATGCTTGGGTGGGGTTTCAGAAATAAAACTTTAATAGAGTTCTCACTAAGTGCCTCAGTGGCAGTAAAACACATTCGTCTTGCGGGCTCATAAGGCCTTTTTGTTAACCCACTTACATTATACAATCTTTTTTTATCCCAACATTTTAGCGAGTTTGTACTTTCGCCGTCCTGGGAGCACAATGAATCACAGCACTTTATGACTTAGTGCCCCGGACTATACATCCGAATCAATTTTCATTGAAGTGCCGAAGAGATTAGTAATGATGTGCAGTGCAAGTCTATTGTGGAGATTTAATTCATCAGTCATAGATCTGGAATATCCCAAAGACTTTACGGGACTTAACAAGATCTGAGCGTTTTGGCTGGATTTTTATGTGTTAAGTGTTTCAGTTTGAGCGGCTTACACAGCATACTTTATATAGCTATGCTGTTATCATGAATAATAAAGCAATACCCCCACTATGTGTGTCACACCTCTGTGTGGTAGTACACGCGGACCCGAAGATGAAGGTTACTGGCAGTCTTTAATAAATCCACAGATAGGTATATCCAAACAGAGAGAAGGCTTACACCACACACAACATAGACGAGACCCGACAGCAATGAACAGACACAGACGAACTTAAACACACAACACAAACAAGGCTAATGTCCTTAGTGTCCCTACTAAATTCTACGCTTTGTTATGCCAAATTCTTTTTAAAAACAAAAGTCCATGTGACACATTATAATTAAATGAAATAATATTATATTATAAAAGATTCTGTTTTTTTTTCTCCCAAAATTAGTGTTACATGTGAAATTCTATATGTTGGCTACTAGAGAAACGGAATCGTTTAACCAACAACCTAGATATAAAACAGATGAAATGATTGTATCTGAACCAGGGCTACTAGAACTAGTTTTGTGGCCTGGTTTGTGATGAATTTCAAACTTCTCTATAAATAAGCTGCAGAGACGAAGGACTCAAGTATCCCCAGACCCCAGCGTCTGCAGAACTAATGCACAGCGGTGGGTGGCCAGCACCAGGCTAATGTGATGGATGCCGAGTGGCTGATTTACATGCTCACGCAGCGGGACGTGAGATTTGAGCCTCAGGCGATGAGCTTCCATCAGCAGGGGATCCACAGAAGAGGGTCTAAAGATTAAGAACACCCCATCTTCTCGCTTTAAGAGGAATATTGACTGATCTGAACAATACTAGCTCAGGTTTCCGGATTGGACTCCATGAGCTGGTACTCAAAATGGCCATGTGAGATTTGCTGATCTATTATGCATGCACAATCATGAGTCAGTGAGGAGAGCAGAAATGAATGACGACATATTTCAAGTATTTCATACAGACATGAGGCAGATATAAATGAATAGCAAAATATGTTGCTAATTATCCCTGGCTTTAGTATTCTCATTAGCACATAAGCTTGTAAATGCATTCAGAATTTGAGCATAATATCAATTGTTAAATGGTTCATTGTATCAGTTTTATATGCATGAGTTCAAAGTATGACCTTTGCATCTCATCGAGCCACCTTTAAAATCAGGAGGTACCTGTGTCATCCAAAAAGCCACAGATTACATCTAATTCCAGATTGTGAACCAAATTCCAGGATTAAAATGCCCATAGGATACGTAAACCCATTCACAACATGAAAATCTGATCCTTTCTATGACTCATTCACCATATGATTTATTTTGAAGAATTAACATCAAAACTCCTCTGGGAAAATATGGCACTAGGGCAGAAGAACTCTGTGTTTTAAATTGAGTGGAAAATAAAATAAAATAATAAAATAAAATAAAACATCATTATATGAACAATTTTACACCGTGATACTAAAAAAATCAGTTGCTGCCTTAAAGTTTAGTATCATCGAATTAACTATGCATTTCAACTTAAGTTATATAAAACTGTCTTAAAATTGTTTGTTGAATTTCATAACTAAAAAAGGAAGCTGAAATTAGTTGTGAGTATGGGGAGGAAAAACGTAGCCATGGACTGATCCTTTTTTTTATTGTTATTTATTTTTTATTTTTCTTACAATGTACTCTTGGTATGTGAATTGTACTTGTTATATGTCTAGCTCTTTTTCCCCACAAACTTTGTGACGCAACCATGGGTTTTGACAAGACACTATAAAAATAAATAAATAAAATAAATATAGATTTTTTTAAAAAAAAATTTTTAGTATTTATTTTCGACAAACTTGTGGTTATATGGCTAGGTGGTTGCTTACTGTCACAAGGCCAATCAAGCAATCAATCAATCAATCAATCAATAATAATTAAATCAATCAATCCACCCTCCTTCAGTTTCAGTTGTGGGATTCTTTTTTTCCTATTTGATCATCCAGAAGACAAAAACTTATAAGCCTGATCACATAGAAAAGTTGAAGCAAACATAATTATATAGGGTTTCATTTTAAATGTATAAACTGTAAATGTAAGAATAATGTTAACATAAAGTCTGAGGCAATATCAGTGAAGTGTGTGTATACAATTATGTTGATACAGCCCTTCATTATAAGAAGGGCCAATATCTTACTGTGAGACGAATTTAAGTAAATTAAAATCCAGGCCGTCTGCATTTTCATTATTCATATTGAAACTTCATAATGTCAGTGTAATTTATTGTGCTGTAAATAATGCATTTGCGCGTGTGGATGTGTGTGTGGTTTTGCGTGTGAAGGAAATTAAACACTAAATATATGTTGATTTAAAATAATCTAAAATCTATAAATATATATGTGTGTGTGTGTGTGTGTGTGTGTGTGTGTGTGTGTGTGTGGCCTTGAACAATGGCCAAATGAAACCTGGCTACCATTAAAGAAGAGGAGTAATGTAGTACATTTTTTTCATTCACCCATATGTTCTCATCATCAAAAAGCACAAGTGAATATAAAGGCTTTGTGGAATATGAATGCAATAATTAGGCATGACATTGTCAGCACACAATGTTTATTCAGATGCTCGACAGAGATAGAACGTGTCAAGGATGTGTCAACTGACTTGACAAAGTGCCTGTCATTGAGTGCAAAATTTTTCTCTCTCTTTTCTATGTAAAGCTTTTAGCTCTGATTGAAGACTAAGATCATGTGCCGTGGCAGAATGTTTTGAGCTTTTGGGCTTTGATGAGTCGTATAGACATTTTATACTGTAGTAGAATTGCTTTCTTACACTGAGCAGGTGCATTTGGGGTTGACATAAAATGACAACATGCTGAATTTAAAAGAGCTATTGAAAACAGATATTAACCATGATATTTCTACACTAACAGCAGCTAAAGATTGTACTCCTTTTGTGCAACTTCTCAAGATAAAAATCCTCCCAAATTGGTAACATAATGCTATCTAGATCGTACATCGTCTATTAAGATAGAACGTCTATCTATCTATCTATCTATCTATCTATCTATCTATCTAATTTTATTTCAGTTAATAATTTTGAGTTACAAAAATTTAGTTTTAATGGTTTGAATTTTTTTTTTTTTTTTTTAACACGGCTACTTGCTGTCAGTGAATGAATCGTACATATATTACATAAATACGAACATATACTGTATACATACATTTTTTAAAATATAATTTATAATAACATTCAGAAACTGTATATATATTACTACTTTTTTCTTCAATTGTTGTACTTCTTATAGGAGTGGCTGAACTACAACCATTGTCTTTTGTATTACAGGGAAAAAGATTCATAATTCAAGATTCACACCAGCATGACACAACACATCTCAAGGCATTTGGTCATCACTGAAAACAGTCTTAATGGCTGTGACACAGTCAGAATGTGGACACAATGTCTTTGGGCGAGATTGACTTCTCTGATGACGTCAGCTGAACCCAAGTGACACGACACATCTCCGGATGTTCAGCATCACACAAATTGAAGAGGGCAGCAAGCGTAAAGTATCACAAAGACCCAGTGTGGTCTGGGGCATGAGATAAATTAGACCTTTTTATCGGTCACATTCTACTGTCAATACGTTGACAGAAGTTCAGCACAAAGTTCAGAGTACAAAAGCTACTAAAAAGGTGAATTTGGTCATTTTTCCTCTCAATAAAATGTTTAATGAGCCATATAAGTAGCCTAAAAAATTTACTCACCCTTAGGAAATCTAAGATGTAGATGTGGATGTGTAGTGAATGGGTGCCATCATCTTGTCTGAATCAGGAGAAAAATATGCATAGATCAAGCATAGTTTGCAAGCAAAAACTGTTCAAAACAAATATGTGGGTGGATTTTGATGTGAGAGAACAGCAGGGGATGGACTTTTTCACTGGAGGAAGCGTTACTATGCATTACAGTATATGCTCATATCGGCCAGAAACAATGGTTTAAAGTTAAACAACCTAATGATGTATTTGTTTCTCACAAACACTCAGCTTTTCACTTAAGATGTTAACTGATGGACTGGAGTTGTGTGGATTACTTGCGGATTATTGTGATGTTTTTATCAGCTGTTTGGACACTCATTCTGACGGCACCCGTTCACTGCAGAGGATTCACTGGTGAGCAAGTGATGGAATGTTAAATGTCCCCAAATGTGTTCCGATGAAAAAACACACTCATCTACATCTTGGATGACCAGGGGGTGAGTACATTTTCAGCAAATGTTCATTTTTTGGTGAGCTATTATTTTAAGTATTAACCACTATGATGACGAGTTACACATGGACAAACACAACTCACATTTTCTAGCCTCAGCAGTTGCATTAAACAATGTCATTCTAACTACATCAGCAGAGATTATGCAGATGTGCACATTATCATATAAATAAAACACAGCAGTGACGTGGCATGACCCTCCACCTTCAAAAGAGCACATAGAGCACTGACTCCCACACACAGATGTCTACAGGGAGCAAGGGTATTAATAAAGGGGCATGAATATGTTTGAGAGTCATAAATCCAATAGACTGGGAGCTCTCGAGACCTGCGGAGCCTGTAAATCTAATGATGGATGCACCAAGAGAGTTTTCACTCCCTTCAGCCCCTGAGTCAGCAGCTGCTCAGCCTCACAAGGCAAATGCGAACGAGAGCAGGACATACATCAAAACTAAGGTCACCCTGTGTGACTGAAGCACTCCATGTCATCTCAAGCGAGACGGCCTTAGACTCTGGAAAGAGCCGGTGGGCTCTTGAGAAGCGGTTGGCACTGGCAAATCAGCCTGTGAAAGACACCCCTGGGATTTTAGGACCAAATTTCAGGTGGACAGAGAAAAGGGAGAGAGAAACACTGTTCAAAATCTAGTGAACCGCTCACTCAGACTGCTTTTTAAAGCTGCTTTAAGCAACGTTAGGCATTCTGGAACCACCCACTTAGCCAATCAATTAGATACGTTCTCTCTTTCCAAAACCCCAAATACAAATTTACTATTAACAATTGAAGCTGAAAATAGTATTTAACTACAATGACCTGCTTAAACTATCACAAACTTTCTGCTTCCCATATGCAGGAATGCACAAGATGATCAACAGGCGGAAAGCAACATCAAAGTGTCCTTACTGGCTAAAAAAGATATCTAAGGGATCTAACTTTCGTTTCGCTAAGTTCTAAGGCAGCATCGGATATCTTTGTTGCAAAGACAATCCTAGCATGGATTCTGTCGAGACACGAGATTGGGTTCACAAGGATGAGACGACAGCATTTTACACAGAAATCCTCAACAATGAAATACATGAAAATAGTCTGCATGTGCATTCTGTTTTAACTTATTATCTTGAATTCATTTCTACTGAGTATGAATGAACATATAGTAAAAGACAACAAAATGCAAGCACTCTGCCACAAACTGACTGACTTCTTTCCTGTATATGATTTTGCATGAGTCTCTTCAGACCTTAGAACTGTGTTAAGGGCTTCAGACCTTCCAAATGAACTCCTGAAGATTTTTTTATTTTTTTTCTCGAGTATGGCCCTACATGACATCATAAGGACGGAATTCCTTGTATGGGCACTTCTCCCGAGCACGCACACAGCAAACAGAGCGAGAGCAGAAGCGTAACCTCAACGTGCTTCATGCCAGCGATCACAAGGTGGTTTTTGTCATATAAAGTCATTTTGTATACATATAAAGTAAATTCAGATTATCTGCGATCAACCTGTCAGTGATCGCAGGCATTTTGTGTCAAATACATTTTATATTCATGTAACTTCAGAGGTGCAGCTGTATATTTCTTTTACGAATCTGATAAAACTAAAGACTCTTCGGAGATATGAAGGATGCAATGCTACTCTTTAGGTACTCAAGACTAACCTGAGACATAAAAATACATCAAATTAAATATAAATTTCAGATGAAAAAAATTTCAAATGATTTCAGAAATAAGTTGAAGTACTAAAATTACTAATACAAAAACATAAATAAATGTTTATTAAAGCTATTTAGAAACTAATAATAATAATAAAAAAATAATAAATGAAAAACAAATAAAATGTTAATTCAAACTGAATATAAATATTAGATTACTGAATGATAACTGAAAAAAGTTTAGGTTGAATTACTAAAACAAAAATGAAATAAAAGTTAATTAAAGTCATAGAACTATATTTAAAAAAAGAAAATGACAAAAAGCATATAAGATGCAAACTTAAAATTAAAAAGAAAACTGGAAATATAAAAACAAAAGCTAATTCAAATATTAATAAATACTAAAAAACTATACAAGTAATATAAAAATAACACTGCCAATCTCAATTTAATCATTTGACAAGAAGCATTAATAAAATAACTTCTTTTGACAAAAATTTAAAGGACAAAAGAGCATTGCCCATGTAGAAATAAATGCACTGTGATGAACTTACAGAAACATTACAAATACATATTATTTATATTTTATTCAATACCAAAAGATAGCTTAAAAAAAATAGCTCCATCCAATTAAAATGGACAATTTTAGTTGTGTACAGTACACTACATAATTTATGCTTAGTAGAATGTTAGTTTAGCAACATGCATATCACCAAACTCTCTTGGAATCGGAATCAGTCTCTTGTGCAAAGCACTATTTGTGTAGCATGCCGAGTATCTAAAACCCTTAGAAGACAGCTGCCTATATACAGCAAGGCAGCTCACTATGGTTTAGAACAGCACTATAGAGTCAGTGGCGGGGTGTCAGAGAGAGTGTATGGAAGTGACTGAGACAGAGGGCTGACATTAACGATGTAATTAACACAGATAACCACAAGCTTTGCTTTGGAGAAAAGCACGTTGTTTGTTGAAGTCTGGGCTTCTGCTCGGGAGCTAAAAATATCCTCAGCAGCAGGGTAGAAGGGACATACAGTATGTCAGAGCAATGAAGCCACGCTCCTGCTTGCCGTCTGTGGTCCCACATGTCAACCCATGCCTGCTTCACAGACGGGATGTGTGACATCAGTGACTGAGTGAATCAGACAATGAGAGTCATGAGTCAGGCAGAACTCGTCAGACGCTGCACAGATGCATGGCAAAGCTCTCCTGAAATATCACAGAGACAAGCCACGACCAAATATCCTCAGATGCATTCAGAACAGTCAGATAAGCATGCAGTTGATTCCAACAGACATACAGTACACATAGACTTCATTGACTTTTATGGTTCAATGAATCCGTGGAACCTTTCCACTGCACAAAAGGTTCTTATAGGGGAAAAAAAAGTTTCTTTAGATTATCAAATACATAAATAAAATCTTCACCCTAGGAAAACAACTTATTTATTTATTTACAGTATTTTTTTTTTTTTTTTTGAAGAAAGATTGAAGACCAGATCCAGTATGACTAATATGGCTAATGCATTTTATATGATAGGCTATATTTCTCTGTCTCACTCTGATTCTTGCTGATTTTTATTCAAATGTATTCTCACATGACATAGACTAAGTTTTTCTTCAATTGTGATATAATTAAATAAATGTATTTTCTTGTATTGAAATATATGGAAAGCAAGATATATATTTTAAATGCTTTTTTTTTTTTGCTATATGGTGGTTGCTATATGATTCTTGCTATATGATTTAATTCACAAACAATGAAATTTTATTTATACAAGTTTTGATTCTATGAAGGACTGTAATTTTAAAAAAAAATCATGCTGAATTTTACATGTACAGTTGAACCAATTTCCTCCTCATTACCAAACTGAGATGAAATGGGTTATGAAATGCTGAATTAGGACACTGCTGACAAAGTTCACAAGTTCAGAACCGTTTTTAAAACTTCTGTTCTGCAACCTACAGGTTTTCAAAGTACACTGAACTTGTATTTCCCATGACCAAGGAAAAGTCTGCTTTTTTTTTCTTCATGAAATGACCTCTTTAATAATACTGACATTAATATTTCTAGGAAAACTGGGTCAGGGATTGTTTTTGTAGCCGTTCCGTGCTAGAATATAACTCTGTTCCCCTGCTGGCAGTGTAGGTTGGCCTTTTACTTCCCTGATTATTAGATACATTTACTTACACTGGGTCACTAGTGCTTGAGCAGCGTGAGACGTGGCTTAATGTAGCCAGCTGGCACTGCGGCATTAGACAAATGATACCGAGCAAAGAAGCATGAACTAGACTGCTGTTTAGAACATATAAAATAATCGGAGAAAACAAATACGTGCCATTTAAATGACAGTGATGGATAGAATTGATTTCTCTATAATGAGGCCATAATGTGTATTAGCTATTTGCTGTGGAGTGAATTTGAGCTCCATGTGCTCTACTGTTTCCATGTGCTTTGTGTTCACTTAATGAAAAGATGCCATTATTGCTGTTTTATTTTTTAACTCTTTGATCCAACCATCAGTGCGACAGAAGACTGGAGAAATGGTAATTTCCAAAATAAAAATCCACAAGTAACCACACCACTTCAGTCCAGCAATTAACATCTTGTTAAGAGAAAAGCTGCATGTTTGTATGAAACAAATCCATCAAGACATTTTAACTTCAAAATATGAGTTCTTTATCCATAATATTGCTTCCTGCAGTGAAAATCAGAAGAGAAATATGGACAGATCAAGCACCTTTTACAAGCCAAATATATATGTAACAGTTCTACACTCTTCAGTTCTAAAACAGTTCTAAACAAACATGTGCGTGGATTTTGATGGGAGAGGACAACAAGAGATTGATTTTTTAACCTAGGAAGCGTTATTATGGAAGGTTTAAAGGGTCATATAATGTGATTTCAAGTTTTTGTTTCTCTTTGGAGTGTTACAAGCTGTTTGTGAATAGATAACATCCCTAAAGTTGCTAAGACTAAAGTCTCAAACCCAAAGAGATATTCTTTATAAAAGTTAAGGCTTGTCCACGCTCTCCTAAAATGCCTAATTTAAACATGCCCCCACATGTCTAAGTCGTGATGTGGGACGATTTGCATAATGCCACCCAAATGTTCATGCAAAGAAAGAAGGCTTAACTCTGATTCTCGCTGTAGTATTGTTGCTACTGCCTCCTCCGCCTTGTCGTGGAGATGCTGTCTGTTTCATTGTGAAAGCGAAACTACTTTGTTTGGCCTTCCAAAAGAGGACACAACTAGAAATCAGTGGTTAAGTTGTATTTACAACATTGTTCCAGAACAGTTTAAACCATATATTCAGATGTGTGCAGCGCATTTTAAGGAGGACCAGGACTGTTTCCTGGGAGAGTAGCCTACAATGCCGGTGTTCTGACAAAAATGCTGACTCTCAACCTGTAAGTACGTTTTCATATTTAAAAAAAATGCCACTGATGATTCAAACGCAAGTTTTGAACAGTGTAGAGTAGCACTTGTTGTTTGTGGTTTCTCCGATCACAAATGCAGACGTGGTTTTACGTTACAAACACGCAACTTTTCGGTTCACAAGATATTAACTAATTGACTGCAGTGGTGTGGATTAATGTGATGTTTTTATCAGCTCTTTGAACTGTCAATCTGATGGCAAATGAGTCAAATCTGCTGTATATGTCTTGTAGGCCTATGCATGCATTCACAAATATTACAATTGTTTATATATTATATATATATTATAATTGTATATTACAAGTGGGTGACTCATTACCTAAGAGAATAATGAGCGCACTTTCCATTCACTAATTTCATAATAGGTTATCTAGAACAGACTGGCAGATACTTTAGGTAAGTAGGATACTTCCCCTGCATTTCCATGCCGTTCCCTTGGGATTTAACAAGGTGGAAGATCTTCTAAAGTATGATGCGAAAACAGCACTTGTGAACTCATTAATCATGAAACACAAAAATAGACACTTTGATCTATTAAGTGTTGATAATTTTATATATATATATATATATATATATATATATATATATAGAGAGAGAGAGAGAGAGAGAGAGAGAGAGAGAGAGAGTATATACAGTAAATACAGTATATACACATCTATACATATATATACAAATGATAACATCAAGGCCAGCGTTTCCTTATTTAATTTGGTGTCTTTAGCCTTGCATGGTTTAGTTGCTTTATTTAGACTTAATGAAGCCAAACTCCATGGGGAACTGCTATACGAGTTTGCTGCATGTCTTTTACAGGCCCTTCAGTACACTGTGCAGTAGGTACATAACAATATCAAAATTTCAATCTGTCTACGCTCAATAAGAAAGAAAAATATAATTAATCTTATGATCTGTCACCGAAAAACAAAACATCTTGGACTCATTTCTCAGTTCAACATGGTTGCCAAATTAGTTGCCTTTTTGTATTGATTCAAAATCCAATTAATGAACATTGTGGTTAAATTGTGGTTAAAGGATTCTTTGATGAATAGAAAGTTCTAAAACATGAATTTGAAATAGAAATCTTATCATGAACCTGTAAAGAATATGTGAATTATTTTATGTCAGATATGGCGAGACATTAACTATATAGTAAGTGAGACTAATACTGAGACCAAACTGTTATATATGCAACCTTGTTTCTGCAATTTTGACTTTTTTTTTCTAAGACATATAAATACAAACTCAGAATTGAGAGTACAAGTCAGAATTGTGAGATAAAAAGTTGCAATTATTTGTTTAGTTATTTATTTATTATCAACAAAGCAGAAAGTCTTCCATATTCAACAGCTTATCTATGCAGCGTAAATGATTCAAACTAGGAAGTTCCTGTCAGGCTTTAGGCACAAGTGAAGATTCACTGCTGACTTGTATGACTAAAAGGGCCCAATTCTGGCAGACACAAAGACTTCTCATCCCTGATTAACTGCACCCGGTCCGCTTCCACCAGCGCCGCAGGCCACCAGCTAATGAGTGATCTGGCACAGGCCTGTCTCATGATAGAATAGGCAAATAAACCTGTTGATGAGCAGATATGTGGCAGATGTGGAAGATTCGGAGGGAACATGGGTCTTTTGAGGGCAACAAAGTTGGCTGGCGTTGAAACAAGGGTAATGAGATGCAAATCAAAACGCTAAACATTGGCTTGTCACCTCTACATTTGTGAATAATTGACCAGGGCTCAGAGTTTAGTTATTAATTTTGTTAATTAAACATAGGAGTCAATACAGACATATTTTACTGTGTGTGTTGGGCGATGGGGATGCCCTTGAGATAAAATAAGGGGAAAATAATGCATAAATAAAAGTAAATCATTATTTTAACTTAAAAAAGGATTTCTTTCAGGGATGTGCTTAATATTTGAATTATGTCTATTTACATTAGCAACCTGAGCTCATTTGTTTTCAATGAGAGCTGCCGTCTTCCAGTGACAAGAGCAAATGGATGCGGATGTGTTTAACAACTCAACAAATTTACAAAATGCTGATTTTTAATATCAAAACATTATTTGTTGGCATACTGCTATCTTAGCAGCATTGACATTTATACTCTTAACTAAGACAATCAGAACTAGGAACATCTACTAGTGATCAAGCATTTCATGGACTGGCCATATGCAGAGACAAAAGTAAGGACAAAGGATATTAAGTCTTGTTTACTGATTTTTTGCTTAAAACGGGAGAAAAAAGATTCTGCCAATGGAGTCTTGTTTCCCTTTGAATTAAATTTTTGTTTCATACCCCACTGGCATCTTGTAAAAAAAAAAAAAAAAAAAAATTCCTTTTTCAACAAACAAGATTAAATATCATAATTAATTTTGCTTCTCAAGTAAATGTATTCTTTGCAAGAAGGTTTTTTTGAAGTGTTGTTATTTCCTACTGACACACTAAACCAAAAGATAGAAATAACTGACTTATTTTTTTTATTTATTTATTTTTGTGAAAATATTAGTGATCTAAGACTTCTACACATTAGTGTATATTCAAAATAGAAAACTGTTATTTTAATTTGTAATAATATTTTACAATATTACTCTTTTTACTGGATTTTTTATCAAATAAATTCAGCCTTGGTGAGCATAAGAGACTTTCAAAAATATTTAAAAAATCTCACCGACCCTTAATCTTTGAACAATAGTGTAGTTATCCTTTATGCACACAATTCTATGAAAATAATAATAATAAATCATTAAATCTGACAAAACCTCCTTTTGAGGGCATTTGGAGATATCCTCAGTTGAAAAAATGATTTGTGAAAGCAAAGGTGATACACACACACTCCGACTGGCTGATTATGGCTACCTTACAGACATGCAGGTAATGAGTTGTGAATGCTAGTGTGAAGGTTAAATCATCTTATAACAACAGATGCAGATGGAGATGGTTCCAATTTTTTATATATAATCACAGAGAAAATTGAGTCGGAGCCATTGCCAAGCAGTTAGCATACATATGTTGAGCCACGGTTTATGCCAGTTCCTGATCCTTTCAGAAGCAAATATAGCCTTTGCAAACACTACTAACAAGAAAATTGTGGTGAGAGAGAAAACGGAAATGAGGGAGAACTATTTAAGTGTCTCAGCACAGCTCTATGACATTACAGCCCCATCAGTGTCTTTTTGTTTTAGCGTATTTTGCAGATTCAGCAGCAGGCGCATGAGGGAGTGAGTCAGCAAGACCGAGTCGCATGGAGGACAAATCTCAATATCTGTCACTGTTACGCCTCCACTATCACTAACACACATCTGCTGTCCTCCTACAGCCAGACTGCACTTCACCTAACATCCCCTCACAAAATATACCACGGTAACTAGAGTTTCCACTAAAAAAAAAAAAAAAAACATTCTGGAAGTGTTCAAAGGACATCCCATATTGAATTATTATAACTTCACAGCATAAATGTCAATAATTTCGGTAGAAAATTATAGGTTTACCCTACATTTAAGATACATTGATGCCTGTATCTCCTCTTCATTTCATTCAATTTAATTGTCTTAAATTATTAAGACTTCATTAGTTCATTAATTTAACTAATTACTTTTAAAGAAGAAACTCCCCAAAAGATCATAATGAGTCTACTCAGTATGTATTTTCCATTTTGTAATAAATAAATAAATAAATAAATAAATAAAATACAAAAAATTCAAACAAAACAAATTATTAAAATAAAATAAATCAAATACAAAAAATTCTACAAAAAAGGTCAAATCAAGATGAAAATTAATCAAAATTAAATGAAATAAAATTAATTAAAGTATCCCAGTATACAAATAAAATGTAAACTTAACTAACAAACACACAGATCCTTACTAGAGATGCACTTCTGACCAGACTCACTTGTTCTCTGTGATTTATTTTATTTTATTTTATTTTATGAGAGAGAAAAAAAAAACATCCACTGTCAAATTGGGCTGAACCTGATAAAATATTTCAATATTGGCTTATGCAAATACATGTCAAACAAACTCTCATACTCAATTACATTGTGTCATTGCTAAAATTATAATCAGTATCAATAATAAATTTAAGTAATAAATTTATTTTAAATTAAATTACAGTTATGTTAAATTGTAATAATATATCTCAGTTTGTACAGTCTTACTATATTTTTATTCAAATAAATGCAGCAATGAAGAGCAAGAGAGACTACTTTCAAAAAATCTCCAACTTTTGACCAGTAAAATAAATAAATAAATATTAAAATAAAAATACAGAAGATACATTTCCAATACACAAATTCAATCCAACTGACTGGCTTCCTCACAATTTCTGGTAACTGAACACGAAACGTCATGTGATTGGTCATTTTGCATGTCAGTCTGACGTGACAGTCTGTTCCTGTCTAAACAGATCGTTGTTGGACAGAATAAGCTGTGGACCAAACATGAAATAAATACTTATTGCAATAAATATACTTTGTTTCAAGCTTCTATCCATAATAAATTTAATCTCAGGCCACTGTCCATCAGTCATTTTTGACCTCGTTCTCAGACATCAGTGCTTGACCTCTGATATCCCCACTGGAAAATAAACCTTGGCCTTGGTGTCAAAGGCCTTGCACACTGATGCTGTTTTCCACGTTCCTAATGCTTAGATGAAGCAGAAGAAAAACAAACAAACAAAAAAAAATAACCTTTGATCACACTATCAGAGACTGTCTAAGCCCACAATCAGTTCCTGAGAGGAGAAACTGTGCTAATCCTGTGATTTTCAGCATTAGGGCAGATCTCAAGATTTATAATGTTGACCGTTTATGTCTCCCACTCATAAATCCGTGCCTGCGTATCCCTCTTACTGACGGCTGCATTAGAATTAAGATTTCATTAGGTCTTAAGGCAGATCTTCTCGGACTGAAATCTTTCCCATCTGGCACTGTGACACATGACCACACACTTTCCCTGTCTGTCTGTGTCTCGTTCTCTCTCTCTCTCTCTCTCTCTCTCTCTCTCTCTCACACACACACACACACACACACACGGCTGCACTTACACTGCGAGGTCTAATGCACAGGCACATATTGCATCTTTTATCCCATCATTTTACATTTACTTTAGACATAACCGATGGTGTTTGCAATAAAGCCCTGGCAGATTGCATTGCCAAAATAGTTTTGCGGCATGCTACCGAATGAATCATGCATGTAAACAGATATGCTTTTGAAGCATTTTGCGTCCTGTACAGCTCAAAAGGTTGCTGTCCCACTAGAAACAACTTGATTTTGGTCACTGTAAAAAAATGATATGATTAGTTAGTCATGGCAACATTTATTTTCCCATTACTTTTTTTTTTTTTTTTTAAGTAATGTTTATGGGCGTTTTTGCCTTTATTGGGACAGGACACTACAGAGCTTACAGGAAAGCATTGGGTGGAGATAGAAGTAGGCGAACTCGGGTCGCTGTGAGCACAGTATTGGCACCAACATTTTTCCATTACTTTAAAAGAACAGTTCACCCAGAAGTGAAAATTGGCTGAAAATGTACTCAAGCATCCAAGATGTAGAGTTTGTTTCTTCATCAGAACAGATTTGGGGAAATGTAGAATTAAATCACTTGCTCTCCAATAAATCCTCTGCAGTGAATGGGTGCCATCAGGATTGTGATGTTTTCATCGGCTGTTTGGACTCTCATTCTGATGGCACCCATTCACTGGAGAGAATCCATTGCTGAGCAAATGGATTAAATGGCTTGAGAGTGAGTAAATTTTCAGCAAACATTAATTTTTTGGGTGAACTATTTCTTTAGGACTTTTTTTCCTTCTAAGGAGCAACATTGAGATGTAGTTGGGTTTGTATACTAAGGTAATGCACAATATGATTGGCAGTTATTATCAAATCAAGCTTTAAAATTTGTTCAACATGTACTTTGAGTAGTTCTGTCCTTTTATTTATTTATTTTTGTCTGCAAATCTGATCACTTAGAATAGCTCAAAACAGTACATTTCTCCTCAGCAATCTACATAAATAAAAAATATGATTCATATATTTAGCACAAATGGAGCAAGATATATTTAATGCTTTGCATTAGGGGTTTAGAACAAAGCCCACAGGAAGAATAATGTGGGGGGCCTTAGCTCCACTAATAAGGGCCACTCTGTACAAGAACAGCTTCTGTCTGTCTTCCTTGGAAAAATTCTGACGGCACCCATTCACTACAGAGGATCCATTGGTGAGCAAGTGATATAGTATAATGCTAAATTTATCCTAACATGTTCCCATGAAGAAAAATTTTGGTTGATCTGAGGGAGAATACAAGTTCAGTACATTTTTTATTTTTGAGTGAACTATTCCTTTAACATTTAACTTCCTTTAATTCCTTTAACTTTATTTATTTATTTTTTTAAGTTTTTTTATTTATTTTTTTTAAGTTCATTTAATTTAATATAAGTTGAAATGCACAGCCAATTATTTCTTTAATATTATGGTCAATGATTGCTAAAATAGAGCACTGCATGAACAAATAATTAATAGACTCAATTAGGATGCAATACAACTAATGGAGTTACTTTACTCTGTGAGTGTGCTTTTGACATAGAAAGCATATGTTGAGGCACAGCTTGCTGGTGAATAGTCAGCTGTACAGAATAATAAAAATGTCCACCTGCAGATGATAAACTTCCAGCATGAATCTGCTTTGTATTGGCTAAATATTTTGTCAAGATTTACCACAAAGGCAATGGCTGTGACTTAAAAAGATAAAAAGATGCTGAAGATATTATGAATAAAATTACCATTAATTTTACCATTATGGTCAAAGTCACTGTCACATCGAGTACGTTGTAGCACACAGAGGGATTCTTCAGGCTAATAATAGAAAATATGACTGGCCTTATTAGTGTTACGAACCATCACACAGGTCTGGAAGAAGTCTTGCCTCTTCTTTATTAACCTGCGGACACTGAGCAGAAATGAGCCAGAACAGAAGTAAGGTGTTCTGTCTGCCTGGTAATTGCAGATGGCCCTTGATTAATGGTTTTGTGCTAACGTGAGTTCAAATAAAAGCTTCTTGGCAAAGGAAGTCTGTTTAATTAGCTGAACTTGCATTCGGGCTCATTATTTTCCATCCAGCCACAGAAAGCTATTGTTTGTGAGGGGGAAAAAATGGCATAATGATTTTGGTGGGAAATGTTACCATCATTAGCTTGGTGTGAGATGGTTGGCTGCAGGGACCTTCTCTTCTGAACTTTAAGTCTCTGACCAAATACACACTACGGCACCAACATTGACTCGCATTCCTCTGTGATCTTTTGCTCTGATTATCTGAGGTGAATGTCTGGTTCTACTCAGCCTTCTCGTTTTGGCTTCAAACGATGATCTTTTGTTATTATGAGGCCAAGGATTGTGCTTTCATCTTCTTGGCATTAATGGAGTAACTAAGGCTTGTGTGTTGAAAACTATAGGCATGTTAGCTTTATCAGTAATTATATGGTCAAAAAGAGGCTTATTAATGGTTCTTGAGACATCAGTGCTATTTTTGCTTGAATATACTGCACTATAATTGTGCATTTACAGAGGAAAATGTACTCGGTTACTTTTGTAACCTTGGTTCCCTGAGATACGGGAACGAGTACTGCGTCGCTAGCAGTGGTGTTTAAAGTACCATGATTTAACCCCAGCATTAATTTGTTTATCAAACTTGAGTCCTGAGTCAAACAAAAAGCCATGTTTTTTTTTTTTTTTTTTTTTTTTCTGGTTTTAGCACATGGAGCAACAAATTAAGTTAGATACAAATCATTTGAACAGCATACTACTGCCTCAGTTTTGCTCTCATTCAAGGTCAAATAAATAAATAAATTAGCCATAGTTTCAGTTCTTGTAAACAAGCTGGCAGTGCTCCGTTGGAAAATTTATCATTCTGATGTAAGGTGCAATTGGGTATCATCAGCATATACATGAAAAGACACCCGATATTTAAGAAAGATGGAACCCAGAAGCAACATGTGTAATGAAAACAGAGTAGGAGCAAGAATGAATCCCTGTGGAACACCAACTTCCAAGTGGAACTTTGATTTACCACAATTAAAGACTGAACTGAAATAGCTTTGAAATGGTGTACATAGATTTTCATAGACAATTGCAAAACTATAATAGGATCAAACATTTATCAAAATGTAACTCATCATTTAAATATGATTGACTAAATGCAATGCATTTCTATCTATCTATCTATCTATCTATCTATCTATCTATCTATCTATCTATGACATTCACAAGTTATTATCGCAATTTCAACAAACCCTCATCAACGCCAGCCAGCCAGATTATGTTACCACTACAACACATTTAGATCAGCAGCCATGGCAAAACAACAGTGTGAAAACATCAGAGAAAAACAAATGTTAGGTGTGCAAGGCATAAAACTGCAAGGCAAAAATTATGATACACAAATGCAATAATACTGGAAACAAAAGCACTGGACCGACAGGACAAATGACACAATAGAGTCATGCCAACTGGGCCAAACTTATCAAACAACAGTGAATCAATAAAAAAAAAAAAAAAAAAAAGAAAAGAAAAGAAATATATCAACACAATATCAAAATAAATAAATAAAACTGTGTAGTTAGCTAGCAGGCTTATAACATTTCAAAATAACAGCTAATAATATTAAAGACTTTTAGGTCTTTTAATACCTTTTATTTTTCATTTAATGACTTAATTATAATTTCATATCATTATATGTAACATCTTTCTGTGATTTGACTTAGCCAGCTAATTATCTAGCTAGCTAACTATCCTTTTAGGAGAGAATGGGAACACAATCCTAAAAGTTAAACAATGACAAGATCATAACTCACTTGACTCTGTTGTGTACTGTGTGCACTCCAAATTATACTGTCATTTTGCCATTTACAATCTCTCCTTGTGTCGTTTTTTTTTTTTTGTTTGTTTGTTTTCTGTGGCAGCAGGTGAGGTAATGATGTGACTGGTGATAAAGACAGCCAATCAGAATTCAGCCCCTCGTCTCTGATTGGCACACATTTTGGCTGTGCTTAACAACCAAGTCAAGTTTGGTTTTGCCGGTTAGCATGGCCAGTTAGGACCATGCAAACATTTTTGTCCATTCATTGCAATTCATAAATAGCCATACATTTTGACAATGTTTTATTTATTTTTTTATTTTTATTTTTTAAAGACAATTCATTTTTCGACAAAACTGAGCTCATGTATAGCACATGTGAAATACGTACCTTTTTTTTTTTTTGCATTATGCAATTTTCACATATCAAAATGCATGATAAATGCTAAATGAACTTTTTTCTGGTGTTTATATCTCTAAATTCTGACTCTTTTTCTCAGAATTGTGAGTTTATATCTTTTAATTTTCTGTGGTTTTCTGTGTTAGTTTACCTTTAACCAAATTTTCCCCAGTCTGTTCGGTTATGTCATTCTGTTCACCTGTATTGATTGATTATCTCATTCCATTTAAGCCCTATGTCCTCCTGAGTTCCTTTGTCCTGTATTGTGAATGTTTCATGTTGGTTGTGCTGCGTTTTCCCTGATTTTCTCCAGTGTTTATTCTGTGGATATATTAAAAGACTGTTATTTGTATTTCTATGTAATCTTGTGCTCCTTACAGCACCAACACATTTATATCTCTCGCAATTCTGAGTTTATATCTGGCAATTTATATCTCTGCCTTTTTATATCTGCCTTTTCAGAATTGTGAGAGAAAAAAGTCATAATAACATTTATTTATTTATAATTCCGTGGGTGAAATGGGCTTCCATAGTAAAGCCATGCTAAAGTTGGCTATCCAGGTCACTTGAACCATCTGACCACATGCAGGTTTTTCAGTACATAGCCAGGTGGCAGAGGCATCAGGTGACCTGACGTTGCCCCTTTTACTCCTTTATAATGAGCTAATAATGCATCCTTCAGAGTGGATGCAGCTTTTCAGTGCACGCATTTCGATAAATAACAGTTAACACCATGCTTTTGTGCCCATAAAAAAAAAAAAAAAAAAAATTCCTTGGAGGAGGTCAAACAAACAGCAGAACAAATAGCACATTCATCATTATCAGTGGATAATCCAGCGGGCTGCAGCCCCAGCTACTGGCACACATGCACGGAAATATACAAATACACAAAAAAAAAAAAAAAAAAAAAAACATTTTTGCCTGGAAATTGCTCTTTGAGTTTAAATTATAAGACAGATGAGTTTGGCCTCAAGTCTGTGTCTGATATGGAAAAACATTCATCAAAGGAAGACCGGAGAAACAGCATCTATTATGGTGCAATAGACTTCTGCGAAGTTTGCTACCACTCCCAGTTCCACTTTCTTCCAAGGATCATATAAATCTTGCACGTCATTGCATCATAAGAACAAATATCACAGAGTGTAACCGTAAGTGACATTTATATTCAAATCCAAAAAATAATCTCCTGAGGTAAAACAAGGGAACTTGGACTGAGGCACAATTGTGAGTCTTCCAACCTCTTTGTATTGATTCACTGATATAAATATATCAGTGAATCAATAGAAAGAGGCTGAATAAATTTTATATCAAATTAACAATTAAAAAGCATGAAAAACATAATTATTTTGTAAATAGTTTTATCGAGCATCATTTCAGAGGCTATCATGAACTATTAAAGATTGTATGTTTCCAGCTCCACAAATAAAACAGTCCTTATGCATGAGCATAAATAAAATATAACTCTGTAATGTGATTGAAAACCCACAAGTTAAATTTTCCAATCTGAGTAGATTAATCCGTGTGGAAGAATTACTGTAAGAGTGATTTGATTATGGTAAGGGGAAAATTTTTTAAATCTGACATTGTTTATTGATATGCCTATGATATTTATGAGGCTCCATAAATAAAGCATAGGAATCATGCCAGGACAGATACAGCCATGGCTGGTTCTTATAGAAAGTGATGGGAAATATGCCCCACCTGCTGACCTCTGTCCTCATCAGACATTAATTGCACGACCCAGAACAGTCCAGCTCTTCTTAAAGTTCTTTGACAGGTTAGCATAAGTGAGTTGAAGTTGCTCCAGACTTTGCATGAGTGATCGAATTCAAGCACTTTAAATGTTTAATGCAACCAGGAACATGTCCGGACAGATTCTGTCCACATTTGACAAAAGTGTGCATGTTAATGCATTTTCTGTCAGTTACCTGTCAAAGATTTTAAAATTCATTAAAGGATGGACTTTTTTGGTTAATGAAATTTGTAAATGCAGTCCGGCTATATCCAGATACAATATAAATGAAACTCATATCAATGTTCATATCAACTCATATCAAAAGCATAATGGCTGCATTCACATGCACACATTCCATGAGTAGTTTAACCCTGTAAAACCTGACAAATTAAATAATGGTCAGAAACAAACAAATAAAAATCTAAAGTTTCTGTATTTATTATGTAGTATGATATATGAATATGGAGCTCATACACGAGGAGGAAAAATATCATTTTATTCAGATTCCCAAACTGAGCAAAAATATGCAATTTGGTGTAATTGTTGATATTTATATGGCCAAAAATAAAGATAAAGTTGTGAGATCTTTTATATTTGATACTCACATTTTAACATTATTTTTTATATTTAAAAAATGATAATCAAATAAACCTAAGTTGCTTCAGTCCAGCAAGTATTCATCTTAAAATATTATTAATATAAAAGTTATACTTATTTTTAATACAATTCAGAAAAGCTTTCACAGCAAATAGACATGAACCACAAGCTAATACTAAAAGGCTTAAAAAAAATATAAACTGTCAATCAAATAACAGACAGCATGTAATAGAAATTTGCATATCAAATATGATATAGAAAGCTTTATAGAGTTAGATTTACTGAGAGTGAGTTCAGTTGAATCTGTGCTGTATGAACTGAACTGCAAATGCCAATTAGCTGTCTGTCATATCATTGATATACATATGCTTTGCGAGTTATTTTCTTGCTGTCAATCACTAATGTTAGAGCCGTCAACCTCTCTCAGGTGATGAAAATAGCACTGCTGTTAAGTGTTAGAGGAGGAAAAAGAAGAAAAAAACAAACCGGACTTTTGGAGTTTTCGGCTGCACATCTGAGAGGATGAAAACAGCAGGAGGCCTCCCAAATGGTTCAGAATACACATCAAATCCTTAGAAATGAGACATAAAAAGAGTTACTATTTTATCCTTGTTGAAAATGTTATTTTTTTTTTTTATTTTTTGGTATGACTGCACTGTATGCCTTAAATGTCCATCTAGTTTAAAGTTGCCGCTTGCAACTGCTGTCTTCACAGAAGCTTTGCATCCAAATATTTAAACTCAAATCAATATTTTGTGTCTAATTATTTACTTATGTGGCAAGTAGCCGTGTAATAAGGGGGATAATTTGCATCCAGCTGGTTGTTATCGCAGAATAATCCCCTTCAGGGTGATGCAAGACACTTCCGCTGTGTGTCGGGGTCCTGATCACCCTGTCGGGGGTCATTCTGTGATAACAACTGGCTGCATGTACATTAACCCTTACTTAATGTATTGTGAACTAACATGAACAATGAACAAATTTTTACTAAAATATAAATGCATTTAAAAAATAGATAAATGCAGAAATAAATCCTAATAATAATATTAAATAACATGAATGCGCTGTGAACTAACATGAACAAACAATGAATTATATATTTTTACTAACTAATATTAACAAAGATAAATAATAAATGCTTTAAATTGTATTGCTTATTGATAGTTCATAACAGTTAAAGTGTTACCATTCTCATCATCAGTTTAATTAAAATTAACAGTTTAATTGAAATGGTTTGTTGATCACATGTCCTACTTGCCTCAATGTATATGGCTAAGGTCACAATGATTTTATTTCTGCTTGTGTCCCATTTTCTTCACTGTTTTATGTTCCATAATTGGAAGTATGAAAGTATGCTCTGCTCTAGTATAAGCAATCTCCGTACTGAGAGAGAGAGAGAGAGAGAGAGAGAGAGAGCGAGCAAGAACAAGCTGGAAAGTGTCTCTTGGGAGAAGGCGACAACCAGCTGTGTGCTACATAATGGTGGAGAGCAGTTTCCGACTCCCACAATTAACACTGTTTAATTAAGGTGGGCCGCTCCTGCAGTCTGAGGAGGGTGCCATTAGTAGGGTGGAGAGGAGAGGACTCAGGAGAGACGGAGCTGAGAGCGGAAACCATCTGCTGTGTTGGTTTAGCTGAAGCTCAGAGAAGGTTTTCAGTGCTGGTTGAGTTTTTTTCTTCTTCTTCTTCTTCTTCTATTGGTACAGTACAAAACCATAGAGCCGGATTAGAAACACTTTCACTGTGTTTGCAGTCATTTTCTTGGCCGTTCACATGGCGTTATCATTAGTGAGAAAGTGTTATGTGACAAGTGTATTTTATATCCTGCTAATTTGTCACCTAATGGTATATGAGGTAATTGAAACACGCATGGGAATATTTGCAGTAACTAACGACAGGCTTCAAGCATGTTTGTGCCGGGTAAACAGGAGTATGCTAAAGATTTAGCAGCATAAAGATTGTGTAGAGTTGAAGACTTAGAGGAAGTGTTACAATAAATGGATAATGGGCTGGAAACACAAAGGCTGTATTTCTTGCAGAGGCAGATTTTTGATTATTGCCATAAATTCTGCTTCATGTCGCAGTGTACTGTATTCTGGCCAAAATACACCCGGTTGAACAATAAAAGCCTTTAGTGACATGGAAAGCGGCCAATCACAGTTCATCAGAACCCTGCATAAAAAGAGCCACAATACAACCTGTTCCCACACTTTCTGATCAATAAATTGCACTGATTAATGGCCACTGAAGATTTTGGCATGAGCTTTGTAGTCATATGCGATGGCAAAATGAGAAATTCTTTCTCTCTCTCTCCATATACATATATATATATGCAGTTTTATTTTAAATAGTATGCAACGTTATTTTATTATCATTGAGAAACAATTATAATTTTTTTTTATTCATTTATTTTTTGTTTTCATTTTAATACAAGTTAAAGTTGTAGTGATTTTGTTGTTTTTTTTTTTTCGTTTTTAGAATTTTATTTTGTCTATAGTGTTTTCTTCATTTCCCAGCTAAAACCATTTCCCTCCTTCATTTCACTTTGCAGTGAACACAATGTATTTTTTATGACACTCACTCTTTTACTCAGTCTTCGGTGGGTCACATCAGGTGGTTTGAAGTAAGAACAGCAGGCTGTCGTCCCTAGAAGGGCAACTAGGACACGGGCATGTTATTATGGAGAGCTGGGTTGAAGGAGAAGTGTCACGTAATTGTTTGAGAATGATGACAAAAAATGAGCCTATTCATCAAATTCTGACATACCTTTCCCCTTATTATCAAGCCGTGTTTCGGCCCACGCCAATCACTTGCTGAAGGCAATTGAAATGTCTTTTGTCCTAATCAGGCTCATTTCAGATACAAACCAGAGGCGGTGAGTATTAACATTCATTTTCCCTCCGGTGTCCCAGTTTCAGAACTTAAATGTGTTAGATGGCTTGATTGAGCCAGACAATGAATTTTCATCTGATGCTGGTTGACATGTAATTTTGCTCCTTTTTATCTTCCTTTGTTCAGTTACATCCATAACTAGTTCAAGACATCATCTTGACCAGTATGGATTGATTTGATCAAGTGACAGTTATACAAAGAGCGTTTCAAGGTCAACATGCTCATTTTCTGCATATCAGACAGGTGGATCCAAACAGAATATGCACCATGCATAGGCTGGACATCTGAAGCTACTGACCCAAGTAAATGTAGTGTTAAGAAGTTAAATTATTGTGTACGAACGGTTAGATTCAATGAACCAGTTTCACAGGTTTCACAGGTTCATTTGAATCATCACTCAATAATGTTCACATTCAAACATCTGTGATACTAGTGGCACCAAAAGGAATCGAAATCTATAGTCTGTCACAGAGAGGAAAACATAAGTTATTCATATTTTGTTCAGAGCTTACTTTTTTTTTTTTTTTTTTTGGTTACATAAAACTAAGGTCTGAAAAGTTTTTAAATAGTACATTAATTTATATAATTTAAAAAGGATTCTAACATTTTAATGTATTAAAGTCCCCTGAAGTATTCAGTATTTTCAGGCCAAGAAAATAAACAAAAACCAAAAAAACGAAAGCCACGTTTAGGGTATAATATCTCAAGAAGTATGATGGCTGGCCTCGTAGGAGTTAGTAGATACATAGCCAAACTTGTTCCTTTCAAGTTCAAATGATTCAGGGTCTCCTCAGAGTACAAATATTTTCCTAATTGCCCCTAAAGTTGGGAAAAAAGAGGTGTGGGTGGTTTAAGGGACTTAATTAGAAACTTTTAAAGTCCAAATGTGTTTTATTCCTAAAACACAAACTTTAAATGACTTTGTCAATTTTATATAAAAATGTACAGCATACTTGTGACCATGCTATTATCTGCAATAAATAATAGAGATCAATGTTTTGATTAGAATAAATGAATAACCGAACAAACAATCAAACAAAAACAAGTGATCAATGGGTTCGAATGAACGAATGAACAAATGAATGAACGAACAAATTAATGAATGTTTCAGGTCTCCAAAATAATAGTGATCTATGTTTGTTTGAATGAGTGAGTGAGTGAGTGAGTGAGTGACTGAATGACTGAATGACTGAAGGATTGAGTGAGTGCAAGTGGGAGTGGAAGTGAGTGAGTGAGTGAGTGAGTGAGTGAGTGAGTGAGTGAGTGAGTGAATGAATGAATGTTTTAGGTCACCAAAACAATGGTGATCAATGTTTGTTTGAGTGAGTGATTTAGTGAGTGAGTGAGTGAGTGAGTGAGTGAGTGTGAATGAAAGTGAGTGACTGAGTGCTTGTGAGTGAGTGAGTGAGTGAGTGAGTGAGTGAGTGAGTGAGTGAGTGACTGACTGACTGAATGACTGAATGATTGTGGGAGTGAGAGTGGGAGTAAGTGAGTGAGTGAGTGAGTGAGTGAGTGAATGAATGAATGAACAAACAAAATAATGAATGTTTAGGTCACCAAAATAATAGTGATCAATGTTTGTTTGTTTGTTTGTTTGAATGAGTGAGTGAGTGAATGAATGAATGAATGAATGAAAGAGTTAGTGAGTGAGTGACTAAATGAGTGAGTGAGTGAATGAATGAATGAAAGAATGAGTGAGTGATTGAATAAATGAAAGAATGAGTGAGTGAGTGAGTGAGTGAGTGAGTGAGTGAATGAATGGATAAATGATCAACGAATGAACAAATGTATATAATAGGTCACCAAAACTAATAGAGATCAGTGTGTTGTTTTGAATGAATGAATGAATGAACAAACAAACAAACAAGCAAACAATGGGAGATTAAGATTAAGAGGTTATCATCCACCTAACAGCTTAACCCTTAAGCAGTGTTTGCTTTGGAAACTGGTTAAAGCAAATCACTAAAATAAACCTGTTCAAAATAACAGTTGGTGTAGCATGTAACAAATGTTAGATGCAACATAAATAGCAATGTACGACATCTGTGTCACAAAAGATCCATGTCTGAGGTCTGAGGTCTGAATTTGACATAAGGCACCCACTGAACTTGCATGTCAAAACCATGAACATCTCCACTCTCTCACTGCTATTGATTTCCTTCAGCACCTTGTCATGCTCATTTCTCAGGCTCTGTAGGACACTTCTCAGGGAGCTGTAAGAGGAACATTTGTCTTATTCATGAGAAGCACCCCACATTACAGAGTATTCAGTCTTAAGAACCTATCTCTGGGTCTCTTTGGTCCTTGTTTCCTACCTACAGAAACTGCTGACCTATCCGGAAATTTGGTAACATATGCTTCTCCTCAAACTCCTCTCCAGTGTACCTGCTGCCTGAGTCTGTTTCTTCTACCCCATTGCCCTGGTTCCTCTCTGATTTCACAGGCCTTGGGTCTGGACACCTGCTAACATTCCCAAGCCTCTGTAATACATCTGTGTATCACACACATTAGACTTTGGTTACAGTAACCTTCAGCTGCATGAACTGAAGCTCTAGCTACTCACTGGTAAGCTTCAGTAGAAACCAAATCTACACCATTACTTGGTCAAAAAGCATGGATTGCAGTTTGTGTACTTCCAGAGCCCAAATTAAGCAACCGCTAAACTAACTGACCTGTAAAATATATGAACAGTATTTAAATGTCCACATGAAATCAGTATTTACCCCATTTACTCTCTTTATATTGCCCTTTTTTTGCCATCTCTCCATCTTTATCCTTGAGGAATGAAAATTTTATGGTTTCAGCTGTTGCCAGCTCCCACCCCAGCTGTCGCCCCGGTGCACAAACCATCCTTAATCATTAAACAACCAGAGCTTCCATTTAGTCTCCTTTTGCATGTCTTTGATGTGAGTGAAGGTTCAGTTTAGGTGCCAGCACACATCTGCGCTTGGATCTGCACGCACCTTCAAACACAGGGCCAGGAGTCTGATGGCGACATGCCGGCGATTTACTTTCTTCTTGCTATTTTTCATTAGAAAAAACCTAGTCCCACAGCAGGATTCTAGTGGACGGGTAAATGGATCAAACTGAAAATCCTGGAAGAGAATAATAGCTTACTGTTTTGTAAAGGTTAACAAAGAGAAAAGTTATGGTAAAATATATTCTGCTAAAATACAATTTGTTACTGCAATCAAACTGTGGTGTTAGCATCTATTGTCATCTAAACAATTAATATATATATATTTTTTTAACACAAATTACAGTTACAATACACTAAAAATTGTTGGTGTAGAAACAATTTTCACTAAGAAATTGCTAGTAGATTTAACAAACATTCACAAAACATCAAATAACACTAAATTAAATATGACATTTTGAAGTAAAATAGCATAAAAATGTTGTTTTAGTATCTTGTTAGTAGTATCTAAGTATATTATATATACTCAGTGGGGAAAATATTTCTTTGATCCCCTGCTGATTTTGTAAGTTTGCCCACTTACACAGAAATTAAGGGTCTGTAATTTTTATGGTAGGTGTATTTTAACAGATAGAGACAGAATACCAACCAAAATAAACCCAGAAAAAAAAAAAAAAAAAAAACACGTTATATAAAGGTTAGAAAAGGATTTGCATTTCAGTAAGGGAAATAAGTATTTGATCCCTGACCAACCATCAAGAATTCTGACTCCTACAGATTTGGTTATGTGCCCATGTGGAACACAGATTAGTCCTGTCACTTTAAGAAGTTACTCCTAATGTCAACTCGTTAGGTGTATAAGACACCTGTCCACACAATCTGTATCTTCCATTCCAACCTCTCCCACCACCATGGGCAAGACCAAAGAGCTGTCAAAGGATGTCAAAGACAAGATTGTAGATCTGCACAAGGCTTGAAAGGGCTACAAGACCATCAGCAAGAGGCTTGGTGAGAAGGAGACAACTGTTGGTGTGATTAGTTGGAAATGGAAGAAATACAAAACAACCAGTCAGACCAACAATCAGCCTTGGTCTGGAGCTCCGTGCAAGATCTTGCCTCATGGGGTAAGGATGATCATGAGAAAGGTGGAGGATCAGCCCCGAACTACACAGGAGGAGCTTGTTAATGATCTTAAGGGAGTTGGGACCACAGTCACAATGCAAAACTCCTGTGGCTCAGTGGTAGAGCATTGTGTAAGCAGCGCAAAAGGTTGTGGGTCTGATTCCCAGGGAACACATGTTAGGTATAAAAATGTTAACCTGAATGCACTGTAAGTTGCTTTGGATAAAAGCGTCTGCTAACTGCATAAATGTAAATGTAAAACAAATGTAAATGTAAAACATCGGTAACACACTATGCTGCAATGGACTGAGATCCTGCAGCATCAGCAAGGTCCCCCTCCTCAAGAAGGCGGAGGGACAGAAATGCTGACTATAACCCCAAGAACACCATCCCTACAGTCAAGCATGGAGGTGGGAACATTATGCTTTGGGGCTGTTTTTCTGCTAAGGGTACAGGACGACTTCACCGCATTGAGGGGCAAATGGACAGGGCCATGTACTGTAAAATCTTGGATGAGAACCTCCTTCCCTCAGCCAGAACACTGAAGATGGGTAATGGATGGGTCTTCCAGCATGACAATGACCGGAAACATACCGCCAAGGCAACAAAGGAGCTGCTTAAGAAGAAGCACATTAAGGTCATGGAATGGCCTAGCCAGTCTCCAGACCTCAATCCTATGGGAAATCTATGGACGGAGCTGAAACTTCGAGTAGCCAAGAAACCCTAAGGATTTAGAGAGGATTTGTAAAGAGGAGTGTATCAAAATCCCTCCTGAGATGTGTGCAAACCAACTACAAGAAACTTCTTACCTCTGTGCTTGCCAACAAGGGTTTCTGCACCAAGTGCTAAGTCATGTTTTGCTTGGGGATCAAATACTTATTTAACTCACTGAAATGCAAATCAATTTCTAACCTTTATATAATGTATTTTTTTTTCCCCTGCATTTTTTGGTTGGTATTCTGTCCCTATACGTTAAAATAAACCTACCATAAAAATTACAGACCCTTCATTTCTTTGTAAGTAGCAAATTTACAAAATCACCCTACCTTGACCTAGAAGCTCCCGCGTCCTGTGATGCATGAGGCAACCAAAGCATTCCAGCGGGTGTGGTTTTCTGCAAGCTGTCTGGTCTCACTCCATCGCTGGTTGATAATTGCGAGTTCCTTCTCTCACACCAGTTCAGTTCCAGTGTCGTCCTTTTTTTCTCCAGCCTGCTTGCATCCAGTTGAGTATTTGGCGAGCCAGTCTGTGGGGGGAGGGGAGTCACAGTGCATGACCTAGCCAGTGAAGGCGCCATTTGCAGATGGTTATCTGACACCGGTGGAAGCCCTGACTTCTCCCTGACTTCTTGATCATTCCATTTGATTCCAAGGATTCTCCTTAAGCATTTGCCATCAAAAGCATCCAATTTCTTCTCTTGAGAAGTCTTTACCGCCAAGTTTCGCTGCTGTAGAAGACTGTGGACAGCGCATTGGACTTATAAAAGCGTAACTTGTTTTTGAGCATAATTTTCCTGCTTTGCCATATTTTCTTAAGCTGATTAAAGGCTGCTGCAGCTTTTCTTATGTGGCGATTAAGTTCCTGATCAATGTCCCCGCCTCTGCTGATGGAGCTGCCAACATAGGTGAAATTCTCTACCTCTTCTATCCTGTTGTTGTCTGTGGGGACCTCTCTTGGGATTGGGTGGTCACCTTTTAGCATGTTCTTGGTCTTTTTTCCACTGTTGTTCAGGCCGATGTTGTAAGCATAACTGCTGATGCAGCAGGGGACCAAATAAATATTTTCCCCACTCATATATATATATATATATATATATATATATATATATATATATATATATATATATATATATATATATATATATATATAATTCTATTTTCCATCCAATATTTATATTTTATTCTATTTTAGCTTTAATTTAATTAACTATTTCAAGTTAGTTTAGGTTAACAACTAACTAAAATAGCACTGATCGCTGATATTATTAGGATGATGATGATGATTTATTTGTTTGTTTGTTTGTTTATTTTTTATTTATTTTTTAACTTCCAAACAAGAACATAATGATTCCATATCTAATGGAATTAATAATTGCCATGCACTAGAGGGTTAAAATGAACATTTTAAAGAGTAATAACATACCATTTTTCAGTCTTTGTTCATTTTAATAATAGGTTAAATTTTGTGTCATGAACTGTTGTATAAGAGCACTGAATATCAGTCATGATGTCCCACAGATAATGCTCAAAAAAAGGTCTTCCTGAGGAACATTGACACATCTCTTCATTTATTCAGATCTCTTTTTGTTTAAAGTTGCACTACCCCATGGGGTTAAAGCTCAGTCTACCCAGCAGGCAATTGTGAAAAATCTCAGTTTTACATGTTTTCTGTTTCTGTGCCGCTCTCCAATAGCAAGACTCGGCTGAAGATAAAAACACAAGCTATGGTAAATGGGCCAAGGATAAAGACAGAGTTTAACTCTCTTTGATGACGAAAGCTCCAGATTCCTGCGGAGTCTCCTCATCTTCAGCAGGTGGGCTATTTTTGACTTGGCCCATACTGTTCGAGCTATAAAACACTTCTACGGGGAAAAAAAAGAGCACACAGTGAGGCACAAAGCGAATAAGTGGATAAACAGTTGGGTGACTGGATATTTTGATGAACCATTACTCTTTTGTTAGTGTTTGTGCACTGTCAATCGTCCACAGCATGTGTGTTATGGTTGGTATTAAGTCATTAAAGATCAGTATTACGTCATTTGGTTGACACCTTTATCCAGAGTGGCTTATAATGCATTCAAGGCCATTTACATGTCCATTTTATCAGTTCTTGAGATCCCTGGAAATCAAACCCATAGCTTTGGTGTTGCTAGTGGCATGCTTTACTGTTACAGTGTTCATAAAGAAGTCCAATCAAAAGTTCGGGGTTGGTAAGATTTTGTAATGGTTTTGAAATATATATATATATATATATATATATATATATATATATATATATAAAGCCTCATGCTTATCAAGGCTGAATTTATTTTATCAGAAAGTACAGTTAAAACAGTAACATTGCGAAAAAATACTACAATTTAAAATAGCTGTTTTCGATTTGAATATATTTTAAAATGTAATTTATTCCTGTGATGCAGAGATGAATTTTCAGCATCATTACTCCAGTCTTCAGTGTAACACAATCCTTCAGAAATCATTCTAATATGCTTGTATGTAGCTCAGGAATTATTATTATTTTTAAATAGTTTAATATAAGTATAAGTTTGTGAATGCTTTTGGATTTTCTATATTTCTTTGTAAATATGACCCAAAAGATAATCAGAAAGTCGTAAAAGTTGACAGAGAATCCAATCAAACAATTGAGACAAAAATGTATACTTTGTCATTTATTTATTTATTTATTTTTTTTTTTTTTTGCGTAAAATGATCCAGTGTTACATATCTGTCAGTGGCAAAAGTAGGTGAATCTTTGCTTTCAGTATCTGGTGTGACCCTTTTTTGCATAATAACTGCAGCTAAACGTTACTCGTAACTGCTGATCAGTCTTGCACAACAGCTTGTAGGAATTTTAGCCCATTCCTTCGTACAGAACTGCTTTAACTCTGTGATGTTGGTGGGTTTCCATGTATGAACTGCTTGCTTCAGGTCCTTCCACAATATTTGAATTGGATTAAGGTCTGGACTTTGACTTGACCATTTCAGAACATTAACTTTGTCCTTCTTTAACCATTCTTTGGTAGAACGACTTGTGCTTGGGAGCGTTGTCTTGCTGCATGACCTACTTTCTCTTGAGATTCGGTTCTCAGACAGATAACCTGACATTTTCCTTTAGAATTTTCTGGTACTGTATAATTCAGAATTCATTGTTCCATCAATGATGGGAAGGCACCCTGGCCCAGATGCAGCAAAACAGACCTAAAACATGATGCTACCACCACCATGTTTCACAGATGGGATAATGTTCTTATGCTGGAATGCAGTGTTGATGGACTGGAGTGGTGTGGATTACTTGTGGATTATTGTGATGATTTTACCAGCTATTTGAACTCTCATTCTGACGGCACCCATTTATTGCAAAGAATCCACTGGTGAGCAAGTGAAGTGATACATTTCTCCAAATTTGTTAATCAGTTCTCTTTTTATTAATTTTAAAGTTTGCTGAATAAAAGTATTACTTTCTTTAAAAAGATAGATATTTGAATAAATATTTTGAATAAATGCACTTCTTTTAAACTTTTCAACTGTATTAGTCTTTTTGCTGTACTTTTGATCAAATAAATGCAGCCTTGATGAGCATAAATAACTTCTTTCAAAAACAGTAAAAACCTTACTGATCCCAAACTTATGAATGGAAGTGTGTTTCATACTTTTTATCAGTGTACGTATAAATGAGGGGAAAAAAAAAGATATAAGGTTTCTGAGCATCTGTTTCATCCATAGATGCTGTTTCATCCACAGATATTTCAAGTGTTGTAGGAGATGGAAGGTTAATTACTGAGGGAGAACCAAGTTCTCTCAGAAAGATTGACGTGACCACATTTCTTGCTCACGGCACAAACAAACGCTCAGCTCAAAGACAAACGTCTCTCGCAAGTTTGGTGAAATGAGTTCTAGCAGTTCACACCACACACTACACACACACACACACACACACACAGTGTTTTAAAACACATCTAATTTAATCAAGATGCCTTGATTAAACTCTCTTAGGAGCTGTCGAGCCAGTTTGGACTCTCCCAAGTTAATTTTCCTCAGCAGCATACGCTGGAAGGTTTGCTTTCGGCTTTGCTGTCTGTCTGCCCCCAAACATCCTCATCTTTCAATTCCACCCTTTCTCGTTCTTTCACTTTCACACTACCAGTCATGGAGATGTGAGCCTGTCATTTGCACTTACTCCTTTAGAAAATGACAAAAACAGACATTTGCTACAGACATTGGGTATCTGTGGCAGTCTGGAACATAATAAGGAAACAATAGCTGTTTCCTTTGTGAACTTCCAGCTACCAGTTTAGAAGTTTCAGAAATAGATGCAAAGAACTGTGATGTGAAAAGCAGCAGACAGGAAAAAATAAATGTCAATTTCATGCTATTTAGAGACCTACAAAAACAAATTAGGCACATATACATACAATACAGTAGCTACCTAGCCAGATAGAATTATTTAATAAATGTATATATATATATATATATATATATATATATATATATATATATATATATATATACACACACACACACATATACTTTATTTAGATGCTTGCAAAAAAATAAAAATAATAATAATAATAAAGAATTCTATTTAAGATGCTTACAAAAATATATAACAAAATCATACAACATATAATAATAATAATTTTTATTATTATTAATTGTTGTTGCTGTTGTGTTGCATCATTGGAAAAACAAACAAACAAAAACAATCTGAATACATGGAGAATTTTTTTTTGTAGACAGATGATGTAGTTAAAACATTGACCATCAAGGGTCATTGTAACCAACTAAACCTTGACCACTTCCAGAAGAACCTGCCTATCAATAAGGGGAAATCAAATTACGGTTCCTATAGTTTCCCATTCAATTCTATGCGAAGAAATAAAGAAATATCAAAAGACTTTAGATTTGCCTATTTTAAATATTTTTCACTTCCAACAAAGCAAAAAAAAAAAAAAAAAACATTTGTTTGTTTGTTGTTTTTTATTTGGCACTAATGTAATAAAACCAACAAAGGACGGTCACTGCAGTGAATGCAAGCAGTTCAGGGACAAGCTGACAGGAGACTGGAGCAAACACATATGAATTAGAATCAAACCACCAAACACGTTGTGGCATTCTGGACCATGTGAATGCTGTTTGAACCAGATTAACCTCTGAAGGTACTAGAAACATGGTGAGGTCATGGGTTTGTGTACACACAAATGCAAGTTTACTACAAGTCACTTCAGAGAAAAGCATCTGTTAAATGACTACTCACTAACAATAATAATTGAAAAACAATAACTAACACTATAAGGATAAGTGGTCTGCCTCAAAATTAATCTTGTGTCTAACTGTCCATTTCATTCCAAGCACATATGGATTTATTCATCATGTCATCTTAAGCACAGTCCTTGATGCTGTTCAAATTGAGACACCTGCTTCCTGTCAGACCCGAATCTACAAGACAGAGTGCTTTCCATTTTCATGGTGCTTGATCTTAGGAGCCTTTCATGTCTGGAGAAACAAGTCTCTTTTGACTCCACCGCCACCACCACAATTCCCTGGAAAAATACCTTTCAAGTTTTAAAGTGTTGTTCTTGTTGGCTCTTAAATAATTTTTTTTCATAAACCATCAGTCAGTATTGAATTAAATCCAGCTGATTTGCTGAGAGTGGAAGATGTGCTTTGATTTACCTGCACAGGTCAGTCAGTCGGTCTGCAACTCTCCTGGTCCGAGGGAAGCCTTTATTACTGTTTGTATTTGAGGGCAAGTACCTACAGGACCTCGAAAGGGAGATCATATGGCATTCAGAAACAACAGATAACCACAGGGGAGTATGAAGTGCTGTGATTGAGTTTGCTTAAGGGACAGTGGAGTGAACTGACACTGAAAGTAGCAGATTTTCCTTGGTGTGTTTTCCCCCTTTATAAGTGGTAAACAGAACAAAAAAAGATCACTAAAACATGTAAAGGACAACAAGGATAACAAGAGCAAAAATGATTACTATTGGAGAAATGTAGCATTACATCACTTGCTCACCATCGAATCCTCTGCAGTGAATGGGTGCCGTCAGAATGAGAGCACAAACAGCAGATAAAAATATCACAATAATCCACAAGTTATCCACAGGTATTACTCCAGTCCTTCAATAAACAGCTGCGTTCGCAAGAAACAACTTCAAGATATTTTAACTTTAAACTGTTATTTCAGAACAAAATACAAGTCCATAATCCATAATAATGCTTCCTCCAGTGAAAAAGTCCATCTCCTGTTGTCTCAAATTAAAATCCATCAACATATTTGTTTAGGACTGTTTTCGCTTGTAAACTGTGCTTGATCTGTGCATATTTATCAAATGAGACGACTTTTTCACCTGAGAAAGCAATATTATTGATGGAGGATTGATATTTTAAATGGAAATTAAAATGCATTTACAAGACATTAACTGATGGACTGGAGTGATGTGGATTACTTGTGGATTATTGTGATGTTTTTATCACCTGTTTGGACTCTTATTCTGACGGCACCCATTCACTGCAGAGGTGAGCAAGTGATGCAATGCTGCATTTCTACAAATCTGCTCTGATGAGGAAACAAACTCATCTACGTCTTAGATGTCCAGAGGGTGAGTAAATTCTCAGAAAATTTTCATTTTTAAATGAAAAAAATTATTTGTTAAAAAATACAGTAATCAATGTAAAAAATAATTGTCATAACATTTGCTGTAACTTACAGGAGAGAAATCCAAACTCAAAAGTTTTTTTGGTGTATGTGTGTATTTCTCATTCAATACTGTGTTTTTGTTAGAAAATCAATTACAGACTGTTTATCTCTTAAACCTGGTGATGCTGCACCAATGACTTTTTTTTTTGTTTTTTGGGGGGAGAAACTATACAGAATTAAAATCTTTCCACTTAACTAATTGCCTTCAATTAAAAAGTCTGTGAGCACACAAATGCACTAATCAGCAGCATGAAATTGCTTATTATTCATATGTAAACTGCTCTTAAAATCAAGACAATATTTTTTCCATACTTGCCAAGCCAATTACCATTGACACTAATGATACAGGAGCACATGGTGCGGTTTTATGTTTAAATTATATTTTAATGATAATATTAAGATTCTTAGTTGAGTAAACATTGTCTACCTGCAGTATTGTTGCTAATGGACACAAAGACATAAAAAAAAAAAATTACTCAAATTATACCTTAATCTGCTTAAAAAGCAGTGATAACTTTACAAACATTTTAATCCAAAGTACCATGACTTTAACAGTGTCAGTTAAAAGGTGCTGATGTTAACCATGCATTTTGTAAGAGAAAAAAAAAATCCCCCTGTCACTTTAAGCAGCGCAACAATCAAAAACATAAATAACACTAGGGATATAAACACAAAAGCATATGATGTTTGGCCTGATGTCTGATGGATTTTTCTGCTAAATAGATTTCTTTTCATGCACTACATCCTCCTATAGATGTAGTCGTATAACTGTGAGTTGTATATTGTAACTTGTATAAATGTTAATAAATTGCATTGTGTAATCTCAGACTTAATGTACTGTAAGCCTCACTATCAAGGTTGTGAAACTAAAATGTGCTTATTCAATGCTGACATTTAAAAAATAAATAAATAAATAAATAAATAAAAATGTAGGACACTCCCAAAACAATATTAGGAACCATAGAAATGGCATAAAAGGGGCACATTAATAAATATTCAAAGGGTTAGAAATGTGAGATAATGCATGTTTTAATGTTTGCTAATAAAATCATTAAACATTATATAATGTTCAAACAAATCATTAATTAAAATATCATTAAACTTTCAATTCCATATGAAGAAGCACTTATTGAAAATCTACAAATGATGTTAACATCACGTCTTGGTGCTGTAAGGAGCACAAGATGACGGAGAATTCCAAATAACAGTCCTCTAATAAATCCACAGAAGAAACACTGGAGAAACTCAGGGAACTCAACACAATCAACATCAAACATCTATCAATAACCGGCAAAGGACTGAACAGAACAGGGAGAACTTATAGAAACTAAATGAGGGAACTAATGAGATGATTAATGAACACAGGTGAACAGAATAAACTAATCAGGGCAACTAAGGGTGCTTTCACACTTGGTTCACTTGCCTGGTCCGAACCCGAGTTCGATTGCTCCCCCCTCCCCCCGCTGGACTGTGTTCATATTATAATATTTGAGGCCGAACCGCGGTTCGCTTGCGTCATCAAGCCAGCAGCTGTTTACCCCGTTGCTTAGTAACGACGGCGCAGGAGAAGGCGGCAAATGCATAACATTACTCTCTGCACTTTTATGTATTTACGTTTTTTAACCATTCGTTTTGTTTACAAAGCTTCGGTACATAACGGCACTTGCATCTGTCTAACGAATGTACTGCAAATGATCTAACGGACGCTGAAGGCGAACAGAAATGAGATAAACAGCTCTCTGCTTGCAGCGCGTCAGTCACACTCATGAGGAATGCGAGTGAAACACACACACAAACACACATTTTCATCAAATAATACGTCATTAATAGCGGTTCACTTCCGCGATTTGGTACGATTGCGTTCACATTAGCAGCGAACCGTACCAGAGTTCACATGAACCGTATTCCAGACCACCGTTTTTAAGTGGACTCAGGTACGGTTTGTGGGTGTGCACCCAAGTTCAGAAGACAGCATTCACATCATCCAAACGAGCCGAACTCTGACGTCAATCGAACCCGGGTGCGCACCAAAAGTGCTAGTGTGAAAGCACCCTAAGGGAAACTAGCGTTGCGTTCCAAATGGGATATATCGCCCTCTGAAGGGCACTTCTGAGTGAAAACAATCATGGCTGCCGTATTGAAGGGTCGTTACAAACCAAAGTGCTCAAAACTGGCCACTTCAAAGGGCCCTTCAGAATAAAGAATTTTAAAGGGTACAACTGATGGACACTTCGGGCTCCCATGATCCTTTGCCCAGATTCTTTGCATGATGACGGCGCCTCTGTGTGGGCACATGATGATGACGCAGAAGGGCACTTCAAGAAATGGTTGTTTGGTCCCCAACATCCTTCAAACCCTTTGAAGCTCTCACACCAGAGGGTAAACCCTTTGAAGGGATTAGGGTATAGGGATGGGCCCTTCTGAATGGAACACAGGGTTAGTCAATGGAAAACAAAGACAAGAGAACAGGAACACAAACAAAAGTCCATAACCTTGACAATAAGACAGAGAGAATGAGAGAGAGAGCAAGAGATAGAAAATAAAAAAAAAAATCGAATAAAGTTACTGACTAGTGCTTGACATTTTACTGAAAATCCATTATCGTCTTTTAAAAAATGATAAAACTTAATTTCTGCAAAACTTATATGTTTGCTCATACATAAATTAAAAATAAATAAACACTAAGTAATATTTACTGGAGGAAAAAAGTGACAACTAGCCCCAGCCTTCCCAGTATTAGGGACACAAATGATAAGTAGTCAAGTCACCTTTATTGTGCTTTATACAATACTGATTGTGTCAAAGCAGCTTTACAGTGTCAAACAGGAAAATAGTTTGTCAATAATGCAAGAAGACAATAACAGAGTCATTTTTCCAGCTAAAGTCAGTTCATTGATGATTCAGTGATGTCATCATCCAGTTCAGCTCTTCTCCAATAGTGTCTGTGCAATCAGTCAAGTGTCCCCAACTAAGCAAGCCAAAGGCAATAATGGCAAGGAACCAAAACTCCATCAGTGAAAGAAATGGAGAAAAAACCTTGGGAGAAACCAGGCTCAGTCGGGGGGACAGTTCTCCTCTGGCCAGACAAAACCAGCATGGTGTGGTTTAATTCCAGTAATAAGTCTAAAAAGAATGTCATGAGTATTAAACATTTTGCATTTGAATAGAAACATTTGGTTAATGCAATTTAATATATATTCTTACTGCGCTCAACCGATACTTAGTAGACCAGTAAAAATCAAAATTACTTAAAATGAAAAAAGCAGGATCCTCACTCACTTATAAACTTAATCTTTTCTTTTTACTTTTTTATTATTGCAAATTTATTTATTTATTTTTTAATAGTGTTTTTTTTTTATATATATATATCAATTTTTCATCCACTTGGATTCTGGATTTTTATTCACATATTTGCTCAAAAGGGAAGACAGTCCTCAAACAAACTCATCTTGAGAGCAGATGGTGGTGAACACCTGGATGATCCATGGAGACAAACCCTCAGCTGATTCCTTCAGCTGCTTCTGATGTTCCCTTTAAAATAATAGAGATCTTCAGTGATGTTTGACATCCCTGCGCTGTGTGCGGGGAGCATTCAGATTACAGTTTGCTTTTAAGGATCCTGGCATGTTCCACAGCGAGCTCTTTTTTTTCTGTGATCTCTCCAGGAAAGAGTGCAGATCTTACAGCGGGGCTTTACCACACGCGGTGGATATGGCTGGGAGGTCATTTCAGAAGTGTGTTTAGGCTGAGGATTGCAGCTGTTTACACTTCAGACAGCATAATGTTAGCGGGAGCTTAGCAGCTAAAGATCAAGGCTAGTAACCCAAAGGCCCTGGGTTCAAACATTAGAAGGTCTGATCTCACAAACCTCACAGCACAGCCATGAAAACGTCTGATGCATATTTATATTAAAAGACAGCAACTGACTGACTTCTATTAAATTTTTGGGAGTCAGAGAGTAAGTTTCATTTAGTAGCATACCACTGTTCAGAAGTTTGGGGTCGGTAAGATTTTTTTATGTTTTGAAAGAACTGACATCAAGACTGAATTTATTTAATAAAACTACAGTAAAACAGTAATGTTGTGAAATATTTTTACAATTTAAAATAACAATATTCCTGTGATGCATAGCTGAATATTCAGCATCATTACTACAGTCTTCAGTATCACATGATCCTTCAGAAATCATTCTGATTTGCTGCTCAAGAAACATTAATGATTATTATCAGTGTTCAAATCAATGTTGAGCTGATTAATATTTTTGCAGAAACTGTGATTTTTTTTTTTTTCATTTTTTTTTTCTAACATTATAGATGTCTTTACTCTCACTTTTGATGAATTTAATATCTTAAAATAAAATCAATATAATATAAAAAGTCATATTGACCCCAAACAGCTGAACAAATATACAATGAAAATTGTATGATTGTATGATGTATGTACAATGAAGATCATGTGACACTGAAGACTGGAGTAATGATGCTAAAAATTAAGTTTTGCATCAGAGGAATAAATTAAATTTTAAAATATATTACAATAGAAAATAGCTATTTTGAATTGTAATAATATTTCACAATATTACAGATTTTACTGTTTTTTAATCAAATAAATTCAGCCATTGATTATCCGGCATGTTTCATTGAGAGATGTGTCAGTCTTTTGTGCATGGTATGATCTGGTCCAGGTAGAGCATGCATATTCTGCTACAGAGTAGCATAGTCCCAGAGCTGATACTCCAATTGTGTTTGGGTCAGCTCCCCATTTACTGTTGGTTAATTTCCTGAGAAGATTATTTCTTGTGCTGATCTCTGATTTCAGTCTGATGATATATCTCTCTCTATAGGACAGTGTACCATCTAGGGTGACTGGGTAAAAGAATGGTTTTCCAGTTCTAGTCCATCCCATATTACTTCAAGCTGTCTCTTAACTGTTTGTTATTAAGATGGAAGCTGCAAAGTTGGGTTTTACTCGGATTTGCCTTGAGGTGGTTTTCCTGATAATATGCAGACATCTCTGATAGGGCCTTTTCTATAATAGTTTCAATGTCTGGGAAGGCCTTCTGCTGAGTTGTTAAACACAGATCATTAGCATAGATAAATCTGCTGCATTTGGATGGCAGGGGTTGATCATTGGTATATATGTTAAACAAGGTTGGGGCAAGTACGCTGCCATGAGGGAGGCCATTCTTCAGGTTGAACCACCGGCTCTTTTTCCCATTGAACATCAAAATGTCAAAATCTGCGATTAGCTAGTACGCTTTGTATGATTTTACAGAAGTTTGGGTCAAGTGTCAGGTCAAAAAGTTTCTTTATCATCAGTCGATGCTGGACTGTGTCATATGTTGCTGTTAGGTCTACAAAAGCAGCCCTAGTGATAAGTCTTTTTCTCAATATACTAGGTAAGGTTCAGCAGTTGCCCTGAACAAGACTTGCCTGGACGGAAGCCAGCCTGATCTTTAATAAGCTTTTCTTCCGTGAGGGGAGTCAGTCTAGTGAGGATAAGTCTCTCAAAGAGTTTGAAGCTGATGCATAGCAAAGAAAATGGGCGATTTTGGTGATAAGGGGTCCTTGCCCGGCTTAAGGATGGCAACCACTTTTGCTTTACACCATATTGGTGGGATATTGCATGTGGTCAGGCAGTTATTAAACATGCCATGGAGCCAGGACTTTCCTTTTTCACCTAGGTTTACAAGCATCTCAGTAAGGATGTCGTCCGGGGCAACAGCTTTACCATTCTTGGGATGTTTCTAAGGTTGAGCTCAGCTTTAGTGAATGGTCTTGTGAGATGTGAAAGGTTTTGACCATGGTTACAGAGCTTGGTGAAGCTTTTAAACCCAGAGGGTTTACTGTTTCCATGGCTGCCGCCATTTTCAATCAATTGCGAAGCAATTTGATTTGGTGTGATACTGGTCACTGCTGGGGGAGTGATTTTGTCACCGCTTTACTTAAAAAAAAATAAATAATAAATAAAAAAACTAGTCAACTAGTCTTAACTAGTCAAAGCACAAAAACTAATATCAAAGTTAAACAACAGACAAACCAAATCAGTATGCATAGTGGGTGTAACTAAGAAACAATGAAGTAATTTAAGAGTTTTCATACACTTATTTTATAGTAGAGATGCTTACTTTACTGTTGGTTTTGTGGTAGAGGTGATAACATTCACAACAGTATTTTCAGCTCATATACTGATGTGTTAAACTATTTACAACATCAGTTGTCTTTAATCTGTTTACTTTATAAAATTAAAGTACTCATTGTGTTTGCAGACACATATGGTCCTCATTTGTTACTTAATTGTTCTGTGGTTAAATGCAGACTTAACTGCAATTATATTTAATCATTTCACATTGTGAGTTTCTTTTAGAAGTTCAGTGTAGTGTGTGTGTGTGTGTGTGTGTGTGTGTGTGTGTGTACATATATATAATTCTAAGCACATACAAATACTAGTTTCTGAGCACAAACAAATACTAACAAATGGTAAAAATTAAGGGGTTTTTTTTGTGTCCAAATATTTGACAGGTAGACATCACCTTATTACTTTATTGTAGACAGTTACTCCACAACATTCAATTTCTACCTCAACACCATCATTTAACCTAATGAACTCTTCTTTTGTGCTTCCACTGCAATGCTGGTTTCAGTGTGACATGAGCAAGAATACACTTTATGGATTTTCCTATAAACACGTGAAATAGAGAAGAGATTACCAGTTAATCACTTACACGCTCTACAAAAACATGTTTAATTGGAAAGTTATCAAATAACTCACAACACAGTGTGCCTCCTGAAAGCGGATATTGATTTCAGGTTTCCAGTGCTATTGCACAAATGCCATCTCCAAGAGAGTTTCCCATCAGTGGCTGTCAACCAGCACTTGGACAATGATTGATCGTTTACAAAGTGGATGACCATTGATCATTACTCAGTCATGGAGATGATTCCAGCCTGTAAAACGTCCCTGTATAAACAGGTCATTCATCTTTAGAGGACCCCGCTGTCATAATGGCTTCATAACAACAACTTCAACAACGGGCAAATGTTTTGTGATTACTTCACTGGCACGTCCCACAAACCCTCAAACGTCCCTTTTAATTTGCCTGGCTTCTGACAAAAATTGACATCTCATGCGAGAAAATGTTCCACTGGATTGTTGCATTTTCCAGTCCTTTAAAATCATGAATGCCAAAATGAATGCTCAGCGAAGTATGAACCGAGCAAATGCAAACAAAGTTAAGACATGCTACAATTCACAAAACACATTTCATGCAGCAGACCCTAAGGCTCCATTTGAATCTCACACTGGATAAAGGTTGTATTGTGCCATGGCGTATATCTGTCCATGCTCAATCAGATATGCCAGTTTTGCACCTGCTGGGCCAATAATTCGGTCCTGCCAGACCACACACTGCTGCGGGTGTAAAGCAGAGAGATGATTTTGGACTCTAGGCCTGAAATGTCAGACATCTTGGCATTTTTTCCCTGCTGATCATCAGTAAACTGCTATGGAAGGCTGATTCAGACTTTTACTTTAGAAATAATGGCAATATGTGAATATGTGGCACTGGTATGTGAAGTAAAGATCCAATCAGGTATATATGAATATATGAAAAAAAAGAGAAAAAAAAATCTAATTAAAAAGTGAAATTCTAATTAAAATAGAAAACAATTATTTAATTGTTAAGCATATTATTTAATTAAAACAATTATTTAATTGTTAAGCATATTATTTAATTAAAACAATTATTTAATTGTTAAGCATCACTTTAATTGGTGAACATAAGAGACTTCTTAAAAAAAAAAAATTCTAACCACCTCCAAATCTTTGAGCAGTAGTGTAAATGAATAAATATGAATATATGTGCAACTCTGAACACATACAAATAGTAATATGACAAATTGTAACAATAAAGAATCAGTGGGTTTGTCCATTCTATTTCCTGCTCAACAACACCATTTTTCCTAATAAACTCTTTTATTTTGTGCTTCCCCTGCAGTGTTGGTTTCAGTGGAACAAACCCATTTGACTTTCTTCATTGTTAGAAAAAGAACTAAGTTTCACAAGGTGCCATAAGCTACAAATAATCTCTGAAGCTGAAGCTCTCAAATGTCGTTCACACTCAATTTCACTTCAGATACGACACATGTAGAAGTGAAAATCCAAACGACAATACAAATTGGTGAAACATACTAAACGAGTAAAACTTTTTACTAGTATAAATTTTGTTGTTTCTGTTGCATGTAGAATTGTGTGGTTTGAAATCCATAAGCTCACACCTGCACGAAAGGGGTTGTTAACAAAAATGACAAAATTATGTTAAAACAGAAAATTTAAAAATAAAATATTAACAATGATATTAAATGACACTTAATGTCAAACATTACTTGTGTGCCCATCTGTGTGTGTGACAAAGTTCAAGATGCTCAGAAGGAGGTAGCGGGAACCAACAAACTTTTAATAACAAAATAAACAAACCACAAAATGAAAGTAAGTGGCAGCCGCCTCACTGCACATTCCAGTGCATATTTGTCACTGGAAGATGACACCAAGTTAAATTAATATAAATGTTTCTTGACAACCGACTATGCCACCTAGAGTTTTAACTAAGACCTCAGGAACTCGCTATTAAAATAGGTTTGTCATCAAACAACATCCAACAACATCAAAAACAACATCCAACAAAAGCTCAAGCACAACTACTCTATTACAAAAAAAATCAGAAAAGGATAAAAGAGCATCAAAGCCCAAAGTCCACATTCAATGAACAGTCCAATTTAAATCAGTCTCTGCTTGGCATCAGAATCACAGTCGACATCCATTAACTCTCAGTCCCCCATAAAGGCCATGGGAGTGAAGGCGCTGGAAAACAGAAAAAACAACTATCGGCATCCACCATACTAATCTCACATCACATAATATCCACACAGATCTGGGTAAAGATAGTATTCCCTAAAAACAAAAGACTGGCCGATTTAAAAGTCAAACTCATTTAAATAAAGTCATCCAATCGGATTACAGTCTCATTCTCTTTCTTTAAGGACGATTGACGGAATATTAGTAGGCACATTGCAAGATCGTAATCAATAGTTCTCATAGCGTGACCAGATAGCAACCCTGCTATCCAATCTAATGTAGTCACATGCAGAAGAACCACACCAGTGTTCACTCTCGTCTCCATAACACTCACAGTAGACTCTTGTAGCCAGTCATCAACAATGTCTCAGGTGCTGCTAATACAAAAGTACTCTGTGAACCACCAACGATTCAGTCTTTGTTCATCTACAGGGCATTGCACACTCACACAGCCATAAGCAGTCTCACCGCACACGAAGAACTGACTCGTAATGACTCGATTCATACTGTAACAATTAGCAGTTGATCTATTAACGTGGGTTGACTGGAGCTAAGCTAGACTGTTAATCTAACGGCTAGCAGGGTGCTAGCACCTACACGTCACGATTTACTTTTCGCTAGCGGGCAGAGCGAACACTCGCGTCCCATACACCGCACGACCGTGAGTGTCTCTGTGAGCAGAGTTATTAACACACCAGCCAACAGGAGGCAGTATTGTCTGTCACTCTTTTAATTCTGAACTCAACATTCAAACTTACACAGGCAAGGCCATATCACAAGTCACTCTTCTACACATCTCTCTCCATGACGGTGACATTCACCCATTTATATAACAGGGCTGTAAATGAACCCAAATTAACCCAAATTAACTTGGACATGAACACACATAACATTACTAACAGAAAAACTCAACCATCTTACTTAAATAACCCATAATTGAACGTTAAACAAATACCCATAATACACCTGGCTGCCAGTGCTGACTTCCCGGGTCATTACATAACCCCCCCCCCAAGAGGGTTAGTGTCCCCACAACCCTATTCTCCCACAACAAAATCCAACAAATGTCCTGGCCGGCATCGAACACGCTTCGGCCTCCCTGATGTTTTACCCCCAGCGCCAGCCTCAACCCTGAGTCCGTTATTGTCCGTTGCGGGGGTTGGGAGTGGATGGTGGGGAGCCTCCCTGGCTTCCACCATTCTCTTGTTCTGGGGCCAGTGGGTGGTACGGTGCCAACCGATCCTTGTGAAGCACCACCCGTCTACCCCGTCCAGGCATTCGGACCCGGAAGACCACCTCCGAAATTTGATCTAGAATCTCTCCGGGTCCCTGCCAATGATGAGTCAGTTTGGGTGACAACCCCCGCTTTCTCTGAGGGCAGAACACCCACACTCTGTCCCCTGGCTTAAGGGTAGGCCCGTGGGCCCGGGTATCGTACGCCCGCTTCTGGCGGGCTCCAGCGTCCTCTAGAGCCTCCCTGGCCAGTTGATGGACTGTGCCCAGACGCTCCTTCAATCGCCGGTAGTAGTCCAGTTCTGGTCCACCAGCAATCTCCGGCTCGGGGGGCGACCCGAACACCAAGTCCACCGGCGTTGCGGAGCTCCCTCCCAAACATCAGCGCTGCCGGTGTGCACTGACTTGACTCCTGCACTGCTGTCCTATATGCCCACAGGACCAGGGGCAGATGCTGGTCCCAGTCTCTCTGGTGCTGACTAGTCAAGATGGCAAGTTGGGTGGCCAGGGTGCGGTTGAACCGCTCAACCAGTCCATCGCTTTGAGGGTGGAGGGGAGTGGTTCTTGTTTTCTTTACCCCAAGCCGCTGGCACACCTCACTGAACAACCGACTTTCAAAGTTCCGCCCCTGATCACTGTGAAGTTCATCCGGCACCCCGAAACGGGCAAACATCTCATCCACTAGTCGCTGTGCCGACGTGGAAGCACTCTGATCCGGCACCGCATATGCTTCAGGCCACTTCGTAAAATAGTCCATAGCTACCAGGACAAAGCGGTTGCCGGCCTCTGTGATGGGGAATGGTCCCAAGATATCAACTCCGATCCTCTCCATGGGTGCCCCTACTAGGTACTGCTGCAACGGCGCGTGAGAGCGTCGGCTGGGTCCCTTCTGTGCCGTGCAGACATCGCAGCAGTGAACGTGTAGCTCTGCATCCTGCCGACACCCCGGCCAGTAGAACCGCTGCCGCAGCCGCCGCACTGTTTTGGAGTTCCCGAAATGGCCAGCTCCAGCTGCCCCATGAACCCAATGGAGGACTTCTGGCCGCAGAGCGTGGGGAACCAGGAGTTGCAGACGGTCAACTCCCCCCCTGGGTGCCTGCCACCGCCTGTAGATCACGTCATCGTGGAGCTCCAGGCTGCCCCACTGAGAATGGAGTGACTTGATCTCAGGCCCCTGTGAGGACACCGCAGGCCAGTCCGGACGTGCTCGAGCCTCCAGCCAACCCCTCACCTTCACCAGAACTCGGTCATTCGCCTGCTGTTGTCTCAGCTGCTCGATGGTGAATGGCCCTCCATCTCCACCACTGCCACCCGGCTCTGCTGCTGCCGACGATGGGCCCAGATCTCGTTCTTCCTGGCGAGCACAATACCGACATTCATCAGCAAGGCATGGACGTCTGGAGAGGGCATCAGCGTTGGCATGCTGCCGCCCTGGTCGGTGCTGAACCTCGAAGTCATACTCTTGGAGGATTTCCAGCCACCTTGCCACCTGACCCTCTGGTTGGCGGAAGTTCAGCATCCAGGTGAGGCTAGCGTGGTCGGTCCTCAGTGTGAACCTGGTGCCCAGGAGGTAGGGCCTGAAGTGACGGACTTTCAGGACCACAGCTAACAACTCCCGCCGGGTGACACAGTAGTTTCTTTCAGGACGACTGAGGCTGCAGCTATAATAGGCCACAACTCACTCTCCAGTCTCCCCCTTCTGGGAGAGTACGGCACCGACCCCCACGTTGCTGGCATCAGTGTCAACCAGGAAAGGTTGGTTGGGATCAGGGTAGGCCACGACAGGAGCATCAATGAGGGCGGCTTTTAGCTGGTGGAAGGCTGCCGCACAGTCCTCGGACCACCCGAATCGCCGACCCTTATTTGTCAGCTGATGTAAGGGGCTGGCGATGGTGGCAAAGTCTCTGACATACCTTCTATAATAGGAGGCCAGGCCTAAGAAGCTCCGCAACTCAGTGATGTTGGTTGGTGGGGGCCAGTCCCTCACTGTGGCCACCTTTGTTGGGTCAGTGGCCACCCCGCTCTCACTAACAACGTGCCCTAGGAACTGCGTTTGGCGGGTGAGCAGGTTACACTTGGCCGGGTTCAACCGCAGCCCGGCATTACGGATGGCTGTCAGGACCTCCCTTAAGTTGTGGACAGCGCAGTCAAAGTCTCTGGCATGGACCAACAGATCATCCAAATAGACCACACAGCGGGTACGGGGAATGTCTTTAAGGACCCGCTCCATCAGCCTCTCAAATGTGGCTGGGGCATTACACAGCCCAAAGGGCATCACCTTAAACTGCCACAGTCCTTGCCCTATGGTAAATGCAGTTTTGGGCCGGGCCTCCGCCGCCAGCTCCACTTGCCAATATCCACTACGCAAGTCCAAAGAGCTGAACCAACAGGATCCAGCAACATAATCCAATGCGTCATCAATGCGCGGAAGTGGGTATGAGTCCTTGCGGGTGACCGAATTTAGCCGCCGAAAGTCCACGCAAGGGCGCCACCCCCCCGTTTTCTTCCGCACCATGACCATAGGTGCAGCCCAGGGACTGTCTGAGGGCTCTATAATGCCGTTAGCTGCCATATCTCGGATCATTTCTTCAGCAGCCTGGCGTTTGGCGAGAGGCAGTCTGTGAGGCCGCAAGCGAATGGGAGCAGCGGGGCCAGTGTCAATGTGATGCTGCACCAAAGCTGTCCTGGTACAGTCCTCCTCTCGGGCGGCAAAAATGTCCACAAAGTCTTTCAGTAGGCATTGCAGCTGCTCCTGCTGCAGCACGCTCAGATGCTCACTGCTGCGCCGCCCCAACTCCTCAACAGCAGCAACAGTCTCAGGTGATGGATGGGTGAAAGGAGAGTGCGGTGATAATGACTGGGATGCACTGGTCTGAGCTGCAATACTCCCCTGGAGCACCCCTTGAGTCTCTGCAGATCTTGTATGGCGGCTGGGGGCCGGAGCCAGTGAACACTGGTGTCTAAGCGGTGGCTGCGGGGCGGCAGCCTCTCCATGATGGCTCCGACCTGACCGGAGTGGCACACTCTCGTTGCCTAAGCAGAGTGCGGGCCCCGGCACATCGACACATGCTCCCCAGTGGGCCAACAAGTCCAAACCAACAATGCACTCATCTCTGATGTCGGCGAGCCAGAACTCATGGCTTGTCTGGCTCATCCCCACCACCACAGACAACAACTTCTTCCCAGGCATTACTGTCCTTTCACCCGTGACGATGAGGAGTTCGGTATTGGTGGGGGTCCAGTCCTCCGGAAGAGGACCGGCCGTCCCTGGCAAAAATCCTTTTCGTAGCAAACAAATGGTGGACCCCGTATCCACCAGGGCGCTGCAGGGCTGCCCGTCAATAACACAGTCAAGGTACAATCCTCTGGTAAGCCCACAGCGCCCCACAGTAGGGCAGTCGTTGTGGAGGGGTGCCAAAGAACGGGGTGAGGGTCCCCTCACTGCCTCACTCCAAGGTCGTTTCCCGGGGGTGATGTTCCCCGGGGCCGGGGACTCGGGGCAGGGCAGTCCCTGGCGAAGTGCCCCGGTTCTCCACAGCGGAAGCAGCGGTCTAGTCTCGACCTCCGTCTGGGGGTCACTGGTTGAGCCCGGCTGACCTCCTCCTCCTGAGGTTGGACCTCGTCTAGCTCTCGTTCTGCTGCTCTCGTCAGCTGGCGCTGGAGCGGAGATCGACCTGTTATCGGCCCAGCCTGCAGCAGCACCTCAGCTCGCTCAGCCTCTCTCAGTGCCTCACTCAGATCTTGGGGTGATGACAGGCGGACATGCTGGCGTAGCCGCTCAGGTGTAAGGCCCCGCAGGAAAGCGTGGAGGCTCAGCTCTTCCCTCGCTGTGGCTGGGAAGGTAGGGTAGCCTTTCCTAGCATGGACACGTATGTCGGCAGCGAATGCACCCACACTATCTCCTTCACGTCGACGTCGGTTAGTAAGCTCCTCCCTGCTCTGCTCTGCAGAGGTTCTCTGCCCGAAGCGGCTGTTGAGGGCAGCGGTGAGGGCCTGGAGATCACGCCGCTCTTCAGGGGACAGATCGATGAGAACCTGAAGCGCAGGACCCTCCAAGGCGAGGGCCAAGTGAGTCGCGGTCTCCTCGCGGGTCCATCCGTCGTGGAGAGCAGCCAGATCGACCTGGGCCAGGTAGGGCTCTAGGGGCGTCAACCCGCTGTATCGTGGCAGTTTGGCGGGTGATCGCGTGAAGAGGCCAGGCTGGCCATTGATTTGGAGTGTTGATGTGATAGCCGGAGATTCATTCTGCCCATGCCTAGCAGAGCGATACACAGTCCGGGGAATGCTGGCGCCATCAGGCGAGTGCGGAGCCCTGTTTCTCCGCGTCGTCTCATTTGTCAGGCGCTCTAGCATGATGCGGTTTTCTCTGAGAGCACGCTCTATTTCGCCTATATTCTGCTCCATAACGGCGTCTTCTGAACGGCCTAAATCCCACTTCTGACACCAATGTAACAATTAGCAGTTGATCTATTAACATGGGTTGACTGGAGCTAAGCTAGACTGTTAATCTAACGGCTAGCAGGGTGCTAGCACCTACACGTCACGATTTACTTTTCGCTAGCGGGCAGAGCGAACACTCGCGTCCCATACACCGCACGACCGTGAGTGTCTCTGTGAGCAGAGTTATTAACACACCAGCCAACAGGAGGCAGTATTGTCTGTCACTCTTTTAATTCTGAACTCAACATTCAAACTTCCACAGGCAAGGCCATATCACAAGTCACTCTTCTACACATCTCTCTCCATGACGGTGACATTCACCCATTTATATAACAGGGCTGTAAATGAACCCAAATGAACCCAAATTAACTTGGACATGAACACACATAACATTACTAACAGAAAAACTCAACCATCTTACTTAAATAACCCATAATTGAACGTTAAACAAATACCCATAATACACCTGGCTGCCAGTGCTGACTTCCCGGGTCATTACAATACTATTTAGTCTCTATATCTTATGGGTCACAGACAGAGGTGGGAAGAGTACACAAAAACTGTACTCAAGTAAAAGTAAAAGTACTTATAAAAATATTTACTCAAGTAAAACTAAAAGTACTAGTCTGAATAATTACTTGAGTAAGAGTAAAAATGTATTGGATAAAAAAAAAAACTACTCAAGTAGTTAGTTACTAGTTACTGTGTATCATATACTGAATATCTATAGTCTATTTTTATTTAGATATATATATATATATATATATAAAATGTATGTAATATATGTGTGTATTTATATATATATATATATATATCATCAGCCTTTACACCAGTCTTCAGTGTCACATAATCCTTCAGAAATCATATGTTGATTTACTATCAATGATGTTCTTTTTAGCTTTCTAATCATCATAAGAATCCTAAACAAAATGTCACAGATTCCAAAAAAATATTAGGCAGAAAAACTGTTTCCAGCACTGGTAATAAATCAATATATTATAATTATTTTTTGAAGGATCATGACTCTGAAAACTGGAGTAACAGCTGATAAAATATTCTGATTTGCATCACTTAATTAAATTATATTTGAAAGTATATTAATTATGTACTATATATTTATAAATAACCTCTGACATGGAAAAGAGTGGAAACTCCTCACATGACCGCTAAGTTACCGAACATCTGAACATAATGAACCAAATGTACATTGACGGATCTTCCTCCGTTTGTTCTACAAAATGTAAACAAATGTATAATTCTGCAAGCGTAAATATTGTGGAAATATCATTATTAATTGTGTCTAGGCAAAGGCATTCCTCCTGGAACAGACCTAACGAGGGTGTGGAGGGTATTGATTTCATACTCTGTGACAGCTTATTTAATGTAAAATTAATGTAAAAATAATATTGTATTTAATGTATAAGTTATACATACAACAAACTGGTAATGTCATAGTGGTATCGTGTACTGTAATCGAATGTAGCCTATCTATACCTGTTGAATAGTAGACAGCACACGCAGTGTTCATCTAATAAAGATCTTCATAGCTAGCAAACAATATCCTTTGCAGATTTGCTTTCAACTGACTGTAGATCCAGAGCCACGTCTTCAACGCACTTGGTGTTCTTAAACTTTCTGTTACAACTCTGAGTGAGAACCGCTTCAGACGGCTCAGCTTGCACAGAAGGGAACTGAACGAATCATTCAAAATGATTCACGAACCAATTCACTGGTTTGCCAACTGGTTTGCTCAAGCCTTTGAACAGAATTGACTCAAAAGAATGAATCATTCGCGAATGGGCATCGCTCATTGCCCAGATAAAAGTAGACGGCGCGTTTGGAATAAACTGAAGTATTAATAACTTGTATTGCATTAAGATAAAGTAACGAAAGGAGCATCACCCACAGTAACAAAGTAAAAGTACAGTTTTTTCACTAAAAATTACTTTAAGTAAGAGTAAAAGTACCCATCTTTAAATATACTCCAAAAGTATTAGTTACCCCAAAAATGTACTCAAGTAGATGTAACGAAGTAAATGTAACTCGTTACTACCCACCTCTGGTCACCAACCAAAATCTGTAAGTGTTGATCGTCACTCCCCACATCAGGAACTGGGGCAACCCAAACACTACAAGTTACAGAATCTTGGGCTGCAGGTGTAGTACTAGGGGAGTTAGGGTCTGTAATAACTTCTGCTTCAAGGGCAGTCCACAACTTGACTATTCCGATCCCTGACCCAAACTAGCTGACTGGTTAGAAGGGGTACATCCTTAGCCCAGTGCATCATAAGTCTGTTTCATTATTTCGGCAGCATGATCCATCTTACTCGTACCTACAGCATAGGCCCATTTCAACTTTTTGTAATGATCTTGGACCCATGCTCTCAAATCCCACTTCTGCTGGTCAACTACTAAACCCAACCCCAAATCTAGAGGGATCCTCACTGTCCTACCAAACATCAAATTTGATGGAGCAAAACCTGCAGCGCTATGTACAGGGTTGTTGTAGGCCTCAGGCCACCTATCCTGTTTCTCTTTCTCCAATGTGTGGAACATATTTAACGTCTGGTTGATTCTTTCTACCCTACAATTACCTGCAGGGTGATAAAGAGTAGTTCGACTCTTGGTTGTTCCATATAACTGACAGAGCTCCTGAGCTCAAAATTTGGCCCTCTATCCGAATTGAACTACAAGGGTCTACCAAATGTCAGTACCATATTAGTCCAAGGTGCCCTCACAGTAGTCTGAACAGTTTGATCTTTCATTGAACTGCCCATATGTAACATGTAAACATATCTACCATAACTAATATGTTTTGATAGGTATCATTGGGCCGACCTAAGGACAAAAGGTTCAAGGCTACTACTTCCAATAAACAGGACACTGATAAAGGATTCAGGGGTCCAAGACTATTCCTTTCCTTCTGCAGGCTGCAGGCGACACACCCAGAATGGACCCCTCGCAGCACCTCTTCCATCTGGGGCCAATAGAAGTGGTACTGCACTCTGGTCAATGTATGTTTAATGCCTAAGTGGGCCACTGCTTCATGATTTTGCCTCCATACCTTCTCTTGCTTGACAGCTGGGCACACAATCTGGATTTGGCACTCATGGGTAACAGAATCAATCATCTTTTTGTATAATACACCATCAGTGATTGTAAGTCTTGACACACTGTGAAGTAACTGTTGTACAATCAGAGGCAATATTCTCTTCTTAAGACCAGCTGGTACGCTAACAGACCTCACATGCCGCATAACCAGCTGAAGATCTTTGTCCCCTTTGTGTGCCTCTCGCCACTCATCAATCCCCAAGGCACCAAGAGGCGTAGAACCTCCAATGGCATCTATGTGTTGGACTTCCGCAGGCTGCTTATGCTGTGTTGGGGGCACAGGTAATCAGGACAAACTATCTGCATTTCCATTTTCCCGCCCGTCCGATATTTCACTACAAAGACGTAACTGGTAAATTGGGCAACCCAGTGTTGTTCCACAGCCCCAAGCTTAGCTGTTTGCAAGTGAGCCACAGGGTTGTTATCTGTAACCACAGTAAACTCTGATCTGGTCAAGTAGTCTTTGAATTTCTCCATTACAGCCCACTTTAACACCAATAACTCTAGCTTAAAGGAACACTAGTTTGCATCACTTCACTCAGTAGAGTGGAGGGTTTGGCTGGCATAAGAAATCACAGGCTTTAGTCCATCTTACACTTGTGACAAGACAGCACCTAAACATTGATGGCTAGCATCTGTATACAGAACAAACAGTAAAGAAAAATCAGCATATGCACAGGACAGGGGCTTCAGTAAGGCAAGACTTAAAGGATTCAAAAGCAGCTTGGCATGAAGCAGTCCACTCAATCAGGCACACACATAATATTGTCTTTATCACATATTTGTGTTCACACTCTGGAGATATCTTGCGATTGTGCCTTTTTTCCCATACGTTTCAGTCAATAAAATATCAATATATATTGTAGTGAACAGCACATTCCAGGGCCCAGTTTATGGTGGGGCCCCTCTCTGACCACAATATTGGACAAAATATTGCTACGTTATGATTGGATCATGGTGGACTAACATAAGCAAACTGTCCAACGCCATCAGATACAGATGCTGGGACAGCAGCCAGACACCTCGTAGAGAGCTAGAGTACAGAGCTCTGATACCAAGCCCAGGGAGGACAAGACTTCTCATTGGTCAAAATGCAGTTTCTGCCTTTCACCCACCTAAAGAGACTGATTCTAAAGGTTTTGGCCTGTGACCTCCAGGATGCAGCAGCAGTGGAAAGAAGGGTGGGTGATACCATGTTCCCCCAGCCATGTTTCCATCCTAGAGAGACAATGCAGATTGACCAAGTTCTGAGTCTCTAGCCCAGAGAGGCAGAAGACATACAGACATTTCCATTTGTTCTGTTGATATCCCACCGATCTTTCTTATGTGATGTACTCATAACCGCACCTTAAGTTACATGTGATCCAAAATCATAATGTCATTGGTGATGTGAGAACCCATTACTACACTAGGTGACCGTGATTTCATCAAGTACAACATGTTCCTGGATCAACATCCTTGTTGATCCTGGAACAACAATACAAGTACCCAATCAGAACTGAGGGATGACTTTTCAGGAAATAACCCTTGTTAATAAGCTCATTTCACACTGATTTTAGGAATAAATTATGGGTCTTACTTGGCAAAATCCAGGCGACCTATTACAATATATCAACTCACTGGGCTGGCGAAAGTAAAATCAACACTATATATACATATGTATGTATATATATATATATATATAGTCTTGTGTGCTTTACATGGAGACCACTAATGATGCAGTTTATAGTTTCTTAAGTTCCATTAGGTTAGAAAGCTCTCTTAAAAGTAGCTACTTGTGTTTAGACAGCAAACATCAAGGCAGCTTACTTATGTCAGCGCTGCAAAAGGACACTAGTGCAGAGCAGAAATATGACAGTGGTCAGCAGTTTCAGCTGACAGCTGACAAGCATAACTCATCTCTCAGGACTATTTGAGAACACGGTTGTGCATTAGAGGCACAGGCACTTAAGAGTAACATGCCTCCTCCCTCTAGATCAATACTGTTGAAGTAGACATCACCTGCTCCCTTTATCATGTGATAATTGCTTATGCTTCCTGCATAATATTCCACTACCCATCCCCTTTCCCTTCCAAGACAGTCAGCTCTCAGGTCAAAGACTTTTTACTGTTGGCAATTCTGGTTCACTTTTCAGCATGACAAGAACAACCAACTTTTACAGCAATGGACCATCAGACTACAACATCAGGCTACACCAACAGTTTGTTCTGTTCGTATGTGCCATTTAGGGTTGGGTTAATATGAAAAAGACACAACAAAAACATAGTGAAGAATAATGCTAATTATTACTGACAGGCTGCACAGAAAACAATAAAATAATCTACTCCGGCTCACTAGAAATGTATGCTTCTACCTACAATTCTGAAAAACTGTACCTATATGTGCAAATCCCTGCAGTTTCCAGTTGAAATGAACACTAGAGGCAGTAAAACTCTTACTTTACAACTTTTACTCCTTTTTACAGAAAGTATGATTTACAGGGCCAGAGTTTCGATTAAGAAAGTCTAATTATTGTAAAATTTATTGCACAAAATTAAGTTATGACTCCAAAACAATTTTAACATGCTGTGAGATTTGAAAACTGATACTTTTGAATGTTAGCATGACCTATACAGCTTCATATGTATGTAAGTTTAAATATATATATAATAAAATATATATATAAAATCACATGATACAGCAATGCACTTCACAGAGGTGAAGCACTGGGAAACTACGGTTTGAAAAAACAGCTCAACCTGAGTATAAGTTAATATAGCAAGATTGCATCAGCAAACAGTGTTGGGGAAAGTTACTTTTAAAAGTAATGCATTACAATATTGCATTACTCCATAAAATGTAATTTTGTTATTTAATTTTTTTTTGTTTGTTTTTGAAAGTAATGCATTATGTTACTTTTGCACTATTTTGTTTCTCATATGGGTTGGGCTTGCATGTTTATTTTTAATATAAAAAAGTTCTATTTTTGGCAGATGTTAAAGCCCTTTCATTCCAAAAGTGAAATAAGTATGTAAATTCAAATATAAAATCACATTTGAATTTCATGACCACAGCTCAAACAAACAGTAAGACTTTTTTTCAATTATTTATTATTTATTTATTTATTTTTAATGACTTGCAAATGTCTACAAACTAAACTCATCCTGGTCCATGCAAGGTGCTGATAAGTAGTCGAGCTGTATCTGCTGTAGCAGAAGCATATCTTCAAATATTCAGATGGTGAATTCCTGCTCGTCTTATTTCCTTTAGTGGTGGTAGACTCATTTTCCTCTGCACTGCAGGTGTGTGGCCATGATACAGGTATGGGATACAGTGAGAGATAATGCTTTTTCTCATGAATTATTGCTGAGTATTTTGATTGAACTGTCAGACCAATTTGGTACTCTAACAAGAAATCCGTCAAGCATGCTTTTTCACCTCATGTTTATTTTCTGCCCAAAGCCTGGGCCATTTCCTTCAAATGTCATTGTGCTGTAGTCAACATATCACCCATCCTACCATCATGGTGCTTTCCTCACAAAAACTGTTTTCAGAGATGTAATTCACTGGATTCACGTCAAATGTGTAATTTATTTTTTGGGTTCCCATGAGGAAAAAAAAGTTAATCAGAGGTTGCTCTTTCACAGCTCAGGAGGTTAAACTCTCAGTTGTTTCATTTGATTGTCTCATTCATTAGCTCTGTCTCAGATGTTTCTCCTAAAACTCCTGAAATAAAACTATTAAACAATAATAAAAAATAATTATTATAATGATAATAATGGAATACTTAATAAAATGTAATAAAAATAACAGCTTAGTCAAAAATAACAAAGGAAGTCTGCTGCAAGAAATGTAGAACACCCCAGCAGATCTCTACAGGTGGTGCTGGGGAGGAGGAGGCATGACATAAGCTTTCATAATCGTGCAATGTGCCGAACACAGGCTAGGATACAATGGCCCTGTCCCAAATGGCACCCTAAACCTTCAAAGTCTTCCTCTGAGTCCACACTTTCATGACGTAATGCCGCTATGACTGTCGGGTAGAAGTCTGCTCCGGAGCTCGCCCTGGTGCGGACTCGGCAGAAGTGTGTATCGAGGGCGCATAACAGCCGCAAAGGGGGTGCATGTGAGCACCCTTTTGAACGCTAAAATGACGAATGGGACAGCCTACATTCTCTTGGACTTAATGGACATGCGCACATGCCGGCCATTGTAAGTCCGCAAGACCAAAAGTGCACATGAAAGCTGTGTCCCAAAGTTGAGTGTGCACACTTCGAAGGCCACAGACTTCGAAGACCAGACCTCCAAAGTGCACAAAGGGCCCTCCGAAGGCCTCCAAGGGCCCTCCTAATTCCACCACCTGGTGTTTCCGATTACCGCTCTGCCGCATAGCAACGGTGCAAGAGGAGAGCTGACGAGAGGACAACCCTGGAGACGGTGATGTACCCCAGGCTTAGCCAAGACTGAGGCCAGGTAAGTTAAACTGGTTTGCTGCATCCTTTGTCGGATTACAACTTTAAATGCGCGTAGTTACTAAAAGTAGTTTACTAAAGTATCTCAATATTTCTTGTACTAATTACGTTGCCATAGCTCTAAACAATTTCTCTTTTCCTTCTGTCCCTAGATCAGACCAGACCCCTGTGCAGGATAAAACTGGAAAGCTGCCAGCGCTGGACAGGTTTTTAATGGTTTTGGGCTGGGCAGGGAGGCCCTGACAGTGCTGCTGGAACTTCTGAGAAGGGCCACAATCCAGACCCTGGTGTTTCTCTTCTGTCTGCCAGTGGTACATCATACAGAGTGGTCTCCAGAGTGTTTGACATGTGCCTTGTTCGACTGTCCACTGCATTGTCCTCCAAGTTGTTAAGAAGGTGCTGGCTAATCACCAAGAGACTGACCTCCTGAGGACCCCAGAACACATGGAGGCATGACTGGGCTCAAACTTATGTTGTTTTTCTGATGTTAAACCTAAGCTATGTTGTAAATGGTTGTAAAAAGTACTTTCAGTTATGTATAGAACAATTTGTTTTAATATGTAAAAAAAATATTTACAGGACAAAAAAATAAATATAGAAAAGAATGTTTTGTGAAGCTGCATTAAAAAAAAATTACAATGTACACAAGTACTTCTCTTTTATTTACACGTGAATATGCAAAACAAAAACACAAAATGTACAGAAAGTACTCAGGCTTATCTGTGAATAAATTACACACAAAAAATGAATAATACATACAACTTATTTAATTTTTAACTTGCATCACAAAAAAAAAAAAACAGAAATTAGGTTGTTTCATTGACAATATGAAATTTAAAAAAGATATTGAAAAACTGTAATTTACCCATTTTCTCCACTGTTTTCTCTTGGCTAATGAAGAATGTATTTGTTAAGCATTCTCTCAAGAAGAGAAAACTTGCGCTCTTCTCTCTCTCTCTCTCTCTCTGGAGTTTGATGTCCTCCCTGAGCAGCTCCACCAGTTCCACTCACTCCCTCACCTGTCCCAGGACACTTAGCAAAAAAACCATGCCTGTTATCAATAACAGCACAATGAATTTCAGCGAAAATGTGTCTATTAACTTTGTATTTTTTACGTCTTTCCCCAGCAGACTCACTTTCTCCAGAATAGTGCTAAAACAAGAGAAAATGGAAACACTTATGATAAATATAAAGACAGGTTTGTAATCTAAACATTAGAAAATATGACAAAGCAGGACATGCATACAAAATACTGAAGTGCTTAAGTTTGGTTAAAACACTTGTATCATCTCTTGCATGACAGCACTTCAAAAACACAACAAAGGGAAAGACCATTGCCTTATATAGTGGCTTTCTTATTGTTTGTGGGCTTTATGTTACACTTTCGCTAGGTATTTGTGTAAATGAAAACACAATACTTACATTTCAATGTGAATTCCTCCACAGAACTCTCACCTGCCGTGTTCTTTGAATATAAACACCGTCATCATATTCGTGCAAGTGATTCTTGGATATGGTAGGGTGCAAAGTGTCCATAAGATGTACACTTAATTTTCCTGGCAAATGAAGGGCGCATTTCAAATGTGTTCTTCGGAGTGCGCATTCTGACTTTGGGACAGCTTACGTCATGACGCTATGACGTAATCGCACTTCACATCCACACTTCAGAGTCCACACACTTCAGTTTGGGACAACTTTCGTCGTGCCACTGTCAAATGCGTACTCCGGAGTCCATGCACTTAACTTTGGGACACAGCTGAAGTGTTCCATTTGGGACAGGGCCAATATATATGGTTACATGAATTAGGAAGTACTCCTGATTGGCTGGTGTGACGGAGTTGAATGAGCCAATTAGCAATTAGTTAGAGTTACATGTCTGAACTATATATTTAGATTTATTTTGAAACTTTGGTAGACTAACAGATAGAATGACAGACAGTTATCAAGATATTCAGTTTTTCATATCACTGTTATTGTTATTATTATTATTAATCATAAATATTTAATTCAACTGAAGAAAAAAATAATAGCATTATTTAAAATAAAATAACAGCAATAAAAATCAAAAATAATATTTAAAAGTTTTAAAAATGTGTTTTACTTAAGAAAATAATACATTTTATACATATTTTAGAAGTATAGAATTATAAAATCAATATAGATATAAATCTTTTGAGATCTCTTTTGATAGCAAACTTTGGTATCATGACACATCTGAGCACAGATCATTTCAGAAACTCTAGAATATTTTCCAATTAATTTAATTTCTGTGAAAAAGAAAATTTAAATATTAGAGATTGCACTTGTGATCTATGTGTTATAAATGGTGCATAGTTTAAAACGAATTTCAATAAATGAAATGATAGTTAATCAGACAAAATAGAACTTAAGCATTTATGTATATAGCCTTTACCAATATGCTTTATTAATAAACATATCAAACTAATGGGAAAGCCCTATTACCAGATTTACAATAATCAGTTGTCGTACGCTCATAACCTGCTCTTTAACCTCATGTAATGGAGTTTGACATGCTGCAAGCCTTTTCTCCTTCAGTAATTAACTCAATCAGCAGATTTCCCTCCGTTCGTCTGGGTTCAGATTTTAACAAAGGTGTTTACATGTGGAGGGAGAATCTGTCACTAATTGGAGCGATGCAAAGGCGCTTAATGAGAACGAGGAAACAATATGAAATGGTAACTGTACAAATGTCCTTGTGTTTAGAATATACCCTCAGAGGAAACTTAAGCTTTAAAGCAAACAAATCCATATGGTAGGCCTGGATGCCCACGCATTAAGCAATGTGTGACAGCAGCTCTCTGCGATGGAATTGAATTACTGTACGCTTTGAAATCCCAAAGCGATGGAACGAATGCAAGGGCTAGACAAAGAGAGAGCTCGACCCATTTCTAATGTCTGAACAGTCAGTCAAAGCAGCAGGCAGAAAGCACACATCACCAATGGTGGTCCCGTCCTCGTGTGGGAAAGCCATCAGCAGAGTCAAAGAGCGACACGCAGGGCATTCTGGGAATTAAACATGTCACAATTCATTAACCCTAAGCTTAGAGTGAGATGTGTGGAAGCCCATAGACAGGCCAGAAAGCTATTGATTCACCACATACTGGACCCTGATGCTGGGAGCGAGGTTAAGGCAGAAGCTTACTGCAAAAATCCACAGCTGCTTCCCTCCTTTGTCACCCTGATGTGGGGTTTATTCCTCTGGGTGACCTTAATGTGAGTCGACCAGGGTATAAAGAGACTGTAAATGTCTCTAATATATTGCCGTTTCTTATGTAAGCAGTTCTGCCATAGTTTTCATGAATTTTAGTCATTTTCTTGGAGTAAAATGATCCTGCACTCTTAAAAATAAGGATTCTTTATTGGCATTGATGGTTCCATGCAGAATCTTTAATATATATTCAACCTTTCCATGGCATGAAAGGTTTATCACAGTGAAAAAAAAAAAATAAAAATGGTAAGATTACTAAAATTGGACCTTTAATTTAAAGCAATATTTTCTTACAAGCTTTAAGTCAAGAACTGAGAATAAAAAAAAAAGAAAGAAAAAAAAATCATATAAAATTAATAAAACTTGATAAACTATGGCACTGCTGTGTAATTCACAGCATGAATCATACTGGTGTAGTCCGATTCCCGAGCGAGTGACTATTAGTCAGTTCTATTTTGTAAATCAAATTTTACAGTGTAGCCAGATTCTTGAATAACTGACTCTTGTAAGTTCTTATTGATGAATCAAAACCATACAACACGACCACTGTAGAATGACCGTATCTTTATTATGAATTAAATCATAGTGTAATCCGATTTCCATACACTTTACTATAATGAGTTGCTTCTTTTTTTGTGAATCAAAAGCATAGCACCATCAGTGAAGGGCAACTCACTCCAGAGCCAATGATTTGGTTCTCATAGTAAGTTATTTTCAGCTGCGCAACTACTGCAGTCCAACTTGAATGAATGACTCAAATGAATCATATGCTTAGAATTCTTGTGAGACATACAGTGTAGATTCTTTCCGTTTGTTCATATGACAATGTGTCCCTAAATGGATAGTTCACCCAAAAATCTAAATTCTGTTATCATTAACTTCTTCTTAAGTTGAGGGACTAAACTCAAGACTATGTGTAACCAAAGAGTTGATGGTCCCTATTGACTTCCATAGTATGGAGAGGAAAAAATAAATAAAAAAAATACCATGGAAGTCAATGGGGACCATCAACTGTTTGATTACCAACATTCTTCCAAATATCTTCGTCTATAGCCCTATTAGTATTAGTATTACCTGGTGACCTCCAGTCATTTGTAATAAATGCGGAGGTTTTCTGTGATTTTAATCCCGTGCGAATCGGCCATGTCTGTAATTTATAAAGTAAAAATTCCCCCGCAAATGACCTAACATCTTTCACTGAACACCGAGGTCCTGTGATAATATTAGTCCCGTGCGAATCGGCATCTCTGTAATTTGGCCAGTATCTGGCAGGTCGTATATAATTTTTCAAGGTTTTTGTTTCCTGTGTGCCTTTTTATCCATCTTTCGCAAAGAATGGAGCTGCATTGGAGTGTTTGATAGTATTTTGGATGCTGTCATATCGCTACACCATACAATTTGCAGAAAGAGAAAGCTGAAAATATTTTGAGGTTATTACAAAAAAATCAAGCATAAAGCTTGAGATATTATTTAAACCTGGTGAAATGTAAATGACACAGCGCACGAGACTATATTATTTTCTTTTTTTTAAATCCATCTAACCGGACCATAGAACGGGACTCTTAAAGCCTTGACATCCGGGTATCCGGGAGATAAGTCAGTAAATTTGAGTAAAATCACAGGCTTCGCTTATCCCATGCGAATGTACCACACGAAATTCAGATGTGGGAGGGTAATTTCAAAATCACATAAGGTCCCAAGATAATACTAATCTCGTGTGAATAAGGCTTATGTTCAGCAGAAGAAAGAATTTCATGTAAATTTGGAACAAATATCGTCCCCTTGAAATTACAAGGTTCTATCTGCATTCCGAGTAGTTTTGAGATATTGAGCTTCAAAGTTTTTGTGTTCCATTCGACTGTGTAGATAGAACCTTATTGTTTTTAAAATAAAAAGTTCCATAATGTACACAACATTAAAAAATCTGTCACATGTAAATACGTTGACACAGAATAAGAATATGTGAATAACTAAATTTTGACAAAAATGTCAGATAGAACCTTACAATTCCAAGGGGACGATATGTTATGCCACCTCTAAAACAACTTAACAACAATTAAAAAAACAATTGTAAACGTCTATGAAAACACATTTTTGCAAGTATTCTTTTAGCTTTATTTACTTTAGAAGGTATCTCATCAGTTGAAAAAGGAAATGCGTTTCATTTCATTTCTGATTCTAGAGGAATCAGAAGCAGAATTGATAAATACCTTATTATTCTCTTGCCTAGTTCAGCAGAATGCAGTGTAAATCTCTTTGCACAAAACAACTGCCAAATGCATGAATGTAAATGGAGGGTTTAAGACTAAGAGTTCAATCACCTTTATGCCCTTGAGGAAGGCACCAGGCAACTCCAGGTGGACTGTCCCAGCAGTAAGATCACAGTGTTGTTCTATATCAACATTTCCAAAAATTCCACATGCTTGTGTGGTGATAAATAAAGATATTAGATTCTCTTTGCAATGGTTCCATCATTCTCTTCTGATCAGCAAACGACTGTAGCATCAAAAGCAAAGATTCTAGTCGGAGACCAATCCATCACGGGGGGTATTTCTGAATGAGAATCTCTCCTGTGTGTGACCACAGAAAGAGACGTGCAACATCGGGGAAACATTTTCTCGGAGTCTCTGCACTAAGAGCATTGTAAGGATGTCTGCCGAGACCCCGACTGACACTCGACACTGGTAAACAACACTGGGAAAGAATGATGTCACTTCAAAAGCAATTTGATCACACACTGCAGAAAATGAAAGGGGAGAGAAGGATTGTCAGACTAAAAGGAGTGTGAGGAGAGGAGACAGTTCAAACACATCCAGCAATGGAAGATTTAATTTGCTCGCGATAGAAATTCGTCAGGAGTGCTGTCATAAGACCAGCGCAGCAGCTAGAGATGCCAAAGCCAGAAATAACAGCCCTTTCATGACTGTTACTCTTGTTAAATCAAGGATGGCTTTATTATAACTTAAAAACCAGAGTGTGATGGCATCTCTTCAAACGAACCTTTCCACTGCAAAATGGCTGATAAACTCTCTTTAGTGATGCGCTGCTGTATTGTTGCTCACACAAAGTGGTATTGGTACAAATTCCAAAGACAAAGTATCAAAGTTTTTATGTGTAACTCGTCCTGTGCTGTTTGAGCTACAAGCATGAGTGGTCTTAAACTGTCTTTTGCTTCTAATTTAAGTGATCAGACTAACAATGTAATACAATAAAATAAAACACTATAGAGAAAAATCACTCTTTTGACTTGAATCAGTTTATAAAAACACCAACAACAATACCCCTTCCCCCAATCCCTAGTAAAATACATACAGTAGCAACATGTTAAAACTCCCCAGAACATCTTAGCAACCAGAAAGCAGTGTACAAACACCCCAAAGCCACTCTAGCAATTAACACCACACCAACATTCTTTTCCCCAACACCCTAGCAACTGCATACCAACATCTAACCCCCAAAGCCATCATAGAAACACCATAGCAAAATTCTTAGCCCCCAAAGCCACCCTAGCTACACCATAGAAACATTCCACCCCCACAAACCAGCCTGGCAACTGCATAGCAACATGTTAACCCCTCTCCCCCAAAAAACCCTAGCAACACCGTAGCAACATTCTAAGCATCCAAAGCCAACCAGTCAACACCATAGCAACATTCTAACCCCCCAGAAAACCCTAACAACATCATAGCAACTGCATAGCTACATACTAACCCCCCCGCCCCACCACCCAAAGAAAAAAAAAATAACTAGCAACACCGTAGCAACATTCTAGGCACCCAAAGGCCACCATAGCAACACCATGGCAACATCTAAAGCCCCCAAAGCCAACCAGGCAACACCATAGCAATATACTAACCCCCAGAAAACCCTAACAACATCATAGTGAAAGTGACGTGACGTGACATACAGCCAAGTATGGTGACCCATACTGTTACGTACGCGCGCTTCGTAATTTTTGTTTGTGCGTATGTTGTTGCATATGCTTGGCGTGTATGTTTGTGTACTTTATTTGTTTCAGGTGTGAAGCTCGAGTGGAGCGTCCGCCTGTCAATCAGCTGACGTAGGATGCTGACGTCTGGGATCGCGCCACCAATCGCCTGTCGCCGGGTAGTTTATGAATGGCTCTAACTTCAATGGCGGGGGGGGATGAAGACAGACTCTGGGTTGGGAAAAGAGTTTGCACACGCTGTGAAGACGGTTCTCTTGTTCGAGAGACCAGTCTGAGCGACTGATTATTGTTCGGGGCTCGCTGCTTTTGTGATCTTGCAGTTAGATCAGTTCTCTTTGTTTGCGCTTGAAGGCGTATTGTGTTGCCATTGGTAGCTTACGTGTTTGCAGTGCCTGCTAAATGTTTGTTGCTGTCATGAAATCTTCATCTCAGTTCATCGTTTAACATTGTGTAGACTGATGGGAGAGGTTGTGAGCCAGGTAAGCAGGTCGCGACTTACATTTGCACACGTAGTTACGGAGATGTATTAGATGCACTAGTGTTAGGAGTGGTGCTAATTATGTATGTTTTTGTTTTAGTTAGTATAGTTTAGTTATAGCGTCTTGTACGCTGAAGATGTTTCTTTCTACCTTTTTTGTTGATAGTTAGTTTAGTTCTTTAACTTTAGTTAAAGGGGCTTTTTGTTATATTCAGTTTTTTGATTTAAGCACCACTCTTTTGCTCCTTCCTCTTCCCCAGATTGTCTGTTGCTCTGGTTACTCTTGTTACGTTGTACTAATTGTAACTATTCACTACTTTATTATTCTTCATTCTTATTTTTCCCTTTGTTACTACTTCACTTTATTGTAGTTGAAGAATTAAAATCTTTCAACTCAGTTATGGATGGTTGTCTGTTCCTTTCCAATAACAGATTCTCGTCACTATATTGACACACATGCAAAACTTTTGTTACGTCTAATAATATTCCTAGACAAATAACATCTAAATAACGACGGACGTAACATATTTGGGGGCTCGTCCTAACTTTTATATTGCTTATGTTTTGTGTGTGTGTGTGTGTGGTGCGGGGAACTGCGCTGGAAAGGAATTAGTGCATGTTGAAGTGAGTATGGTGGAATATTGGCAATGAGTACTTTTGATTTGCAATCATTTATTGCTGATCCAACTTTAGAAATCTTTGATCGATGTAGAAAAGACGATTTGTTGCAGATAGCTGAATACTATCGCATTCCTGTGGTGAGGCAATCTCTAAAGCACATTATTAAGAATGAAATTTGGAAACACTTGGTCGAATTAAAAGTATTTTTATTTCCAGATGCGGATAGTGAGAGGGCTGGCATGTCGGCTGTGGAAAAACGTTTGACTAGTGTGGGAAATGTGGTGGAAGCAGAAGATGAGAATGCTGAGGTGGAGGTTGAGGCCGAGCCCAAGGCTGGCTTACCCCCCTTCTACCCACTTTCTCCGCTTTCCGTTGGCTCTGGGGGTGATGCGCGACTGAGGGTCCGCCTAGCCAAAATCCAGATGGAAGCGCAGGAACGGGCTGAGACGCGCCAAGCTGAAATTAAGCTACGCCTAGAAATCCGTAAACTGGAAATTGAAGCTGAGACACAGGTGAAACTGCGACAGCTCGAGTTGGATTCAGCGACGGTTGTCTCGGGCCGAACTGTGCAGCCTAATCCTGTTGTTTCAGTAAATTCAGAAAATTCTGTGAGTGATGTTTCGACCACTACATTTGATGTTAGTAAACAGATCGCTTTAGTGCCTCACTTTAGAGAATCCGAAGTGGATGCGTATTTCGCTGCTTTTGAGCGTGTGGCTGCTGCACTTCGTTGGCCAAAAGAGGTTTGGTGTCTGTTACTACAATGTCGATTAGTTGGAAAAGCACAGGAAGTCTGTTCTGCACTAACCTTAGAAGAAAGCATGCAATACGATACCGTAAAGAACGCTGTTCTTCGTGCATATGAATTGGTGCCTGAGGCATATCGGCAACGTTTCAGGAACCATAAGAAGTCAGCTCAGACATTTGTGGAGTTTGCCCGTGAGAAGGGAATTCTTTTTGATAAATGGTTGTCTTCTAACAACGTGCAAGATTTGAGTTCGTTGAGAGAGTTAATGCTTTTAGAAGATTTTAAGAATTGTCTATCGGAACGAGTAGTCACGTACCTGAATGAGCAAAAGGTCACCATGTTATCACAAGCTGCGATTCTTGCAGATGAGTATGTGTTAACGCATAAGAGTGTGTTCGCTTTACCCCGACCAGAGAAAATGGTGAGTTCGTTTTCAACTCAAAATTCAAGTACCCGTGCTAAAATCAGTTCACCACAGAATAAAGAAACACGAGAATGTTTTTATTGCCACAAGACGGGACACCTTATTTCTGATTGTTTAATGCTGAGACGTAAGACTCAGGCTCAGCAAGGACAGTTAAAGCCTGTTACTTTTGTGAAGACTGTGCGTCCTAAAGCTGTTTTAGAGAAAGATGCGATTGACTCAGGGTTTAAACCATTTTTGTTGAAGGGGTTAATCTCCGTAAATGGTAAACCTGAAGAGCAGAAAGAGGTACAAATCTTGAGGGATACAGGATCGATTCAATCTTTTGTAGTCTCTGATGCACTTCCTTTGTCGGAGCAGACGTTTTGTGGGTCAAGTGTGTTAGTTCAAGGGATTGAGATGGGTGTTGTAAAGGTACCGCTGCACCGGATACACTTGCAATGTGACCTGGTCTCAGGTTTTGTTAAGGTGGGGATACGTTCTTCCTTTCCTGTGAAAGGGGTTGCATTCATTCTCGGGAACGATTTGGCGGGAGGTAAAGTGTCACCTGTGCTCGAAGTCGTTGATAAACCTGACTGTTTTATTCCTGTTGGTGATATATCTGATAATTTTCCGGAGGTATTTGCTGCTAATGTAGTTACGCGTGCTCAAAAACGCAGAATTGGAGATGACATTGTTTTGGCTGACACTTTTTTGTCACCTGTGTTCACCGAGGAACATTTTGGGTCAGGTCCAAAAGAATCTGAAAATGTTAGACATGACAGACATTCTGATATGGCAATAGCTGAGTCTGAATTGTTAGCTGAACCTATTTCTCATGAAGGAATTAAGACTGCACAAAGAGAAGATCTGTCGTTAACTAAATGTTTTTCTGCTGCGGAAAGTCCTCAACCTAATAAAGTCAACGCGGCTGAATACGTGATCGAAAATGGGTTGATGTTAAGGAAATGGCATCCTCACAGAGATGGGGAGAATGAGTGGGATGTTGTATGTCAAATTGTTTTACCTACTGTCTATCGAAAACAAGTGTTGAGCTTGGCACATGATCATGATTTAGCAGGTCATTTGGGGGTGACAAAAACTTACAACCGCATTCTCAAACATTTTTTTTGGCCTGGCTTGAAGAGCGACGTGTCTAAGTATTGCCGCACATGTCATGAGTGTCAAGTGATGGGCAAGCCCAACCAAAAGATTCCACCAGCTCCATTAATTCCGATCTCTGTCATTTGCGAACCGTTTGAGCATATAATTTTGGATTGCGTTGGTCCCTTGCCGAAATCAAAAGCAGGTAATCAATTTTTGTTAACTATTATGTGTTCTGCGACACGATTTCCGGAGGCTGTTCCCTTGAGAAGAATAACTGCGCCTGTCATCATTAAAGCTTTGATAAAGTTTTTTTCCACGTTCGGATTGCCAAAAATCGTGCAGACAGACCAGGGTACGAATTTTCTTTCTAATGTTTTTAGACAAGTGTTGAAAACTTTGGGTATCTCACATCGGATCTCGAGCCCGTATCATCCTGAAAGCCAGGGTGCTATCGAACGATTTCACCAGACGCTGAAGTCAATGTTGAAAAAGTACTGTCTAAGCTCTGGTAAAGAATGGGACGATGGAGTACCATTAGTGTTGTTTGCAGTTCGTGAAGCAACCCAAGAATCTCTGGGGTTTAGTCCTGCAGATTTAGTCTTTGGTCACACCGTACGAGGGCCGCTGAAGGTGTTGAAAGACGGAATGTTGAATGACACGAAGTCATCTCAACAAAATGTGCTAGATTACGTCAGTCAGTTCCGAGAACGACTACATAATGCGTGCTCATTTGCACGAAAATCGTTGTCCACTGCTCAGGAGGGCATGAAGAAATGGTATGACAGGAAAGCTGTTGTGCGTGAAATTCAACCTGGTGACGAAGTTTTGGTACTGTTACCAGTACCAGGTTCAGTTTTGACTGCTCGTTTCTCTGGTCCGTACAAGGTATCAAAGAGATTGAGTGAGACTGATTTTGTAATCCACACGCCTGACCGCAAACGGAAGTTTCGTACATGCCATATTAACATGTTGAAATTATATTGTTCTCGAAAGGTGTCTGAGAAATCTGTGGAAGAGAAAAAAAAGCTTGTTGCTGTTCCTACTGATGTTCTAGCTGCTGCTGTTGTTGCGGTGTCTGATCCTACGATAGTGAAGGACGAGGTGTTGCGGCTTTCTCTTGGTGAGTGTGATCCTGATGATGGTGTTACACTTCGTAATGATTTATCAATGTGTGGTAGACTTTCGAATTCTGAGATTTTAAAAAAATTGTCTGAAAACCTTGAGAATTTGCTTGAGTCACAGAAACGGGACGTTATGAGGCTAATTCAAGAATTTCCCATGCTGTTTAGTGATGTGCCGACTCAAACGCATGTATTACAGCATGATATTCAAGTGACGTGTAATTCTCCCATCAAGCAACATGCTTATCGTGTGAATAGTTTGAAACGTTCTGTGATGAGGACTGAGGTTGATTATTTGTTGAGGAATGACCTAGCTGAACCTAGCTATAGTCCGTGGAGTTCTCCTTGTCTTCTTGTTCCAAAATCTGACGGTACATTCAGGTTTTGCACAGATTATCGAAAAGTAAATTCTGTGACTGTACCGGATAGCTATCCTCTTCCCAGGATGGAAGACTGCATCGATAACTTGGGTTCTGCTAGGTTTGTGACGAAATTAGATTTGCTGAAAGGGTATTGGCAAGTGCCATTGACCGCTCGAGCTGCGGATATTTCAGCTTTCGTTACTCCGGATAACTTCCTGCAGTACCGGGTTATGGCATTTGGGCTGCGAAACGCCCCAGCAACTTTTCAGCGCCTTGTAAACATTGTGTTGTCAGGAGTGAGAAATTGTAATGCCTACCTTGATGATTTAGTAATCTATTCTTTTGATTGGTCTGAGCATTTGACTGTTCTTCGGACAGTTTTTGAAAGATTGGCTGATGCTTCCCTGACAATTAATCTGGCTAAGTGCGAATTCGGTAAAGCAACGATCACCTATTTGGGCAAAGAAGTAGGTCAAGGTCAAGTTCGTCCTGTTAGTGCCAAAATATCTGCTATTGCTGACTTTCCTATTCCAACGACAAGACGAGAGTTACGTCGTTTTTTAGGCATGGCTGGTTACTACAGAAGTTTCTGCCGAAATTTCTCCACTGTAGTACATCCTCTAACCAGTTTGTTAAGTCCAGCGAATGCTTTTATTTGGACTGATGCGTGTCAACAAGCTTTTGAAGGTGCAAAGTTGTTGTTGACTAATGCACCTGTTCTTGCTGCTCCGGATTGTACACGTTGTTTTAAATTGGAAGTTGATGCTAGTGCTTTAGGCATGGGAGCTGTTCTTATTCAAGAGGATGATGTCGGTTTTGAGCACCCAATTTGTTACTTTTCTCGAAAATTCAACCGACATCAGCTAAATTATTCTACCATTGAGAAGGAAGCTTTGGGTCTAATTCTGGCTTTGCAATTCTTTGAGGTTTATGTGGGTTCATCTGTTCTGCCTGTTACTGTGTACACGGATCACAATCCGTTAGTGTTCTTGTCCAGAATGTACAATCACAATCAACGTCTTATGCGTTGGTCGTTAATTGTGCAAAATTATAAATTGTTCATAAAGCATAAAATGGGTTCAGAGAATATCATTGCTGACACCTTATCTAGAGCTTAAATACTGCTTCAGGTTGAGTTTTAAGGGGGTGAGTGTTACGTACGCGCGCTTCGTAATTTTTGTTTGTGCGTATGTTGTTGCATATGCTTGGCGTGTATGTTTGTGTACTTTATTTGTTTCAGGTGTGAAGCTCGAGTGGAGCGTCCGCCTGTCAATCAGCTGACGTAGGATGCTGACGTCTGGGATCGCGCCACCAATCGCCTGTCGCCGGGTAGTTTATGAATGGCTCTAACTTCAATGGCGGGGGGGATGAAGACAGACTCTGGGTTGGGAAAAGAGTTTGCACACGCTGTGAAGACGGTTCTCTTGTTCGAGAGACCAGTCTGAGCGACTGATTATTGTTCGGGGCTCGCTGCTTTTGTGATCTTGCAGTTAGATCAGTTCTCTTTGTTTGCGCTTGAAGGCGTATTGTGTTGCCATTGGTAGCTTACGTGTTTGCAGTGCCTGCTAAATGTTTGTTGCTGTCATGAAATCTTCATCTCAGTTCATCGTTTAACATTGTGTAGACTGATGGGAGAGGTTGTGAGCCAGGTAAGCAGGTCGCGACTTACATTTGCACACGTAGTTACGGAGATGTATTAGATGCACTAGTGTTAGGAGTGGTGCTAATTATGTATGTTTTTGTTTTAGTTAGTATAGTTTAGTTATAGCGTCTTGTACGCTGAAGATGTTTCTTTCTACCTTTTTTGTTGATAGTTAGTTTAGTTCTTTAACTTTAGTTAAAGGGGCTTTTTGTTATATTCAGTTTTTTGATTTAAGCACCACTCTTTTGCTCCTTCCTCTTCCCCAGATTGTCTGTTGCTCTGGTTACTCTTGTTACGTTGTACTAATTGTAACTATTCACTACTTTATTATTCTTCATTCTTATTTTTCCCTTTGTTACTACTTCACTTTATTGTAGTTGAAGAATTAAAATCTTTCAACTCAGTTATGGATGGTTGTCTGTTCCTTTCCAATAACAGATTCTCGTCACTATATTGACACACATGCAAAACTTTTGTTACGTCTAATAATATTCCTAGACAAATAACATCTAAATAACGACGGACGTAACACATACTCAGAATTCGTGCTCTGCATTCATCCCATCCAAAGTGCACACACATAGCAGTGAACACACACAACCGGAGCAGTGGGCAGACATTTATGCTGCGGCGCCCGGGGAGCAGTTGGGGGTTCGGTGCCTTGCTCAAGGGCACCTCAGTCGTGTTATTGCCAGTCCGAGACTCGAACCCACAACCTTAGGGTTAGGAGTCAAACTCTCTATCCAATCTCTCGATATGTAACTGCATAGCAACATACTACACCCACCCCACCCCGAACCCTAACAACATCATAGCAACCACATAGCAACATACTAACCACGCAAAACCACTGTAGCAACTCTGTATTAACATACTAACCCCAAAAACCACTCTAGCAACTACATAGTTTCATACCAACCCCCCAAAACCAACATAGCAACACCGTGTCAACATACTAAACACTCAGAACATCCTAGCAACTCAATATCAACATACTAACCCCAGAACCACCCTAGCAACTCTATAACTAACCATAACCCCCCAACCCCCCCCCCCCCCCCCCCCACACACACACACACACACACACATGCCACATAAAATGATTTAGAAAAAAAAAAGAAAACAAACCAACAAACAAAAAACTAGACATAAGATGCGTTTCAGATCAGTATTTGCTCTCGACAGTGTTGCGTCCTTTTCTGTGAAGCCTATGTCATTCTAGCCGGGCCGGGCCACTAAACGACAGCTTTACTTACGCCTGACAGCCTGTCGCCACTCACAGATCAGGGCTGTCTCCTGCATATATTCTAATTGCTACAGCAACCGTGAAAAGCTATTCTGCGTGTCCATCAATCTCTCATCTGCAGACAGCAGGTTGAGGAGAAATGTATTCTGGGGGCAAGAGAATATGAGAGACTGAGGAAATATATGCAGTGCTACATGTTATTTAACAGAGTCTCTTGAATATTGAAGTGATGGAGGGAGTGCAATGCAACTCTGCTACCCTTCTCATAAAGCGCCTGCGGTCACTCGTCTCAGCACACAGGGGAGTGGATATACACAGTCTTTTGCATAATGCATCCCAGCATGCCTTGTATCTGAAAGAAGCACTTTCTGACAAAACAGGGTATTTAGGAATATAATATGCATGATATCTTTCAAAGCTCTGCACCATGGGCTGAATCTGTATTTATATATATGTAGGCATGTCTAGAAACACAGGATGCTGAAAACAAGCAAACGATTGGTAAAATGTTTCTGTGATGACTGGGTACTACAAAAGTTACAAAACACAGGCAGAATAGAGCAGTTTTCATGAAATCCTCATAAAATATTTGTCCTTTTGGCATCAGTGTTGGTCCTTGTGCGGTCTTCGGTCACTTTTGACCAAATAATTATACATTTTGAATATTTAAAAGTCATAGGTTCATCGGAATGGTACGGAACTTGGTGACTTTTATGGCACTTGGTATGTGAACACACAAAAATACTGAGGGCATGATTAGTGCTAGTAATAAAAAAAATAATAATAATCACACTCATGGTCTTCAGTCAAACATGACCATCCATAGAAAATAAATGGGAAATAGCAAAAAATAAATAAAATACAGAAATTTTTTGTGTGCACAATCTACAAATCCCCCACGATGCAGACAAAAATTGCACAGCAATGAAGGGGTGAAACTCATCTAGGGTGCTAAATCAACACACACACGTGCGGACACACACACACCCCCCTATGAACTGGTGTGCCTGTAACACAGCAACTATGTAAGATAAAATCAATAAGTCAAATACAATTTAGTAAAAAAAGTGGACAGCAAGGAAGGGTTTACACTCTAAAACATTAAGAGTGCAAAACAGACACATCCACTCACACACACTCACTTACACACATTCACAGACACACACACACAATTATACACACTCAAATGAATTGGTATGGCTATAACTATATAGCCAAAATGAGTCAGAAAACTGAAATAAGAGGTTAAAATCAGATCAAGCTCTGTTAAAGCATTCCTGTTTATTTTTGTTACATTTTTGTAAAATTGTAATGTTTTTTATAACAAAATGGTTTCTGTATTCAGGCTTGACTGTAGTAATAATAATTCAAAAACGAATGCTTCAAATCAACATTTAAAACAACAAAAAGTCTTTGAGAATGTCTTAATATACATTTAAATCCAAAACCTAATAAAAGTAAACAATTATGTATAAAAACAACTAAGGAATCCAAAAGCCTTTCTATAGATTACTATACAGGCATCTAGTGGTTACACCATGAAATTACATGTTTTTCTTTCTTTGCTCTCACCAGGAGGTGCTAATCTGCCTTTAAAAATGGATTTTAAAGGCTTAGTCTCTATTTTAATCAGAGATACTGCATTGATTGAAAATAATATTTTTAAAAATTAGAGAAAAAACATTTGTACTATTTTCAATAGGAAAAATTGTTAATAATTATTGCATAAATATTAACTATAACCATAAAATTCTCTCAAAATAAAAAATAAAAAAATATTATTGAACAAAAATATATTAGATTGATTGTACTGAAGAAAAAAAGAAAAGTTACATTTCAGGTGTCACTTCACTTTTGACCGCGAAGACCATGAGTGTGACTCCCAAATGAGGAGTGCACAAGGGTTAAACAAGTCAAATGCCCCAAAACATTTATTTTATTTTATTTTATTTTATTATTTATTTATTGCATGTAACAGAACACAAAAATGAATAACTGAGAAAGAAAACCACAAAATGAGCTTGAATTTCATATCAAACTCTTTCACAGCTGTCTATCATTGCCTGGGTTTCTTCATCCATACCAACATATGCTGTTCCTGATAGCAGTGAGCTCTATTTATTTGGAGATGCCTTTATACTAAGACCAGCAAAAAAACTAAATACCTCAAATGACTTACCCTGTTTATCTCATTGCATATAATAAATTGAACACCCTGCAATTTATTTCTTTTGGCATAGGAAATTAATTCTCTCTGGCTGTTATCACAATGTTGAACAGTGCGTGGCAGAATGATATGAATTTGATTACCTGACCATCCATAAAAATGCATTTTTAGACTACATCCAACTTAAAAGCTACTTTTATTCAAAGAGGTAGTGATTAAGCACAATGTCCTTTAATGAAGAAAAAAAAGAAGAAAGAAATAACCTGCTCCATGATTAAATGAATATTTTCCACAAAATGAAAGTTTGTCATCATTTATTCCCCCATCATTCCCCCATCATAGGTCAAAGGATGATGGGTGTATTGATGGACAAAAAAATTTGAAATGAGGGTGAATAAATGATGACAGAATTTTCTTGCTTAAAGCTTACATGATGAACAGTCCCTTTAAGCCATCCGTTCTCAGTTCTAGTCCTCGTGCCCCCCAGCTCTGCATATTTTGCATGTCTCTATTTGTTAACACACCTGATTCAGATAAGCAGCTTGTTAGAAGTAAGCTCCGTGCATGAACTGTGTTCCCACTGACATGGTCCCTACACAGTGTCCATTGCTCCCTACTCCCTGAGCAGGAAATTGATTCATTCATGGATTTGCGCTGCACAACGTCTTCACACATGGACAAGTGTGACATCATATACCTCTGTAAATATATACAATTAAAATTCATGTATAAATTTAGGCATATTTATGTGATGTCCAAATCATCGGGCACTAACGTTCAAATAGAACAAATGTCTGAAGTGATAAGAGAAAGATAGCAGGGGGGCGTACATACCTAAAGGAGACAAAATATAACTTGTGTAGGTATATCAAGTTCAAGTGTTGTGCATGCATTGCAAATGCACATTATGGAAAGTCATTTACATTTACAAGTCTGCATAGTCTTGAAATATACAAGCAGAATATGTATGCATAGCGTACTAAATATTCATAGAGAAAGATGAAGACATGGCTGTGCAAAATGACACTGAATCATTTCTTACAACGACTGCATCACTTTGACTTTCACTTTGACTTTGAATATCTCAGAAGGAATTGATAAGGAACTGATGCATAGGAGAACTTCAATACTATCACTGACTGTTAATGAACTTTCAGTTAAAACGATTACTTTGCACCAGGATAAGTCTGTCCATTATTAGAAAAGCAGTGGCAGGATATAGACAACCACCCTAACCTCCTCCACACATGAGCGCTGGAAAATAGATCTGCTCTCCAGCATGTCTTTAAGTAAATGTCAGTAAAGCTAAAGACGACCTCTAGCTGGACAATAAAAAACCGCCAATATTTGCTACTTTCATCTCATTCGTTTTCCCTTGCTGTTCTGTCACACTTAAGTTTCTGCAGAGAAAACCCAAACAGAATTCACATTCTACTCAGTCTAGAAAGTAAGATTATGATTCATGGATCTCAAAACATATTACAGGTATGTAGAAAACAGTATGCCATGTTGCTTGGGAAGCGTACTATTTCTGGTGGATTTTTTAAATATGTGTGCTTGCATGTTTGCTTCTGAGCTAATAGTATCCACATCCCACAGCTTTATATATATATATATATATATATATATATATATATAGTGAGAAATGTGAGGTTAAAATTGTTGAATCAGTAGAAATGGCATTTAAAACATTTTGCAAGGACAGTACATTAAATGAGAAACAAATGTACAGTATGAGGAAGATTCTTACACAAACACTTATCATATGCAATAGAGAGGTTTGTGGTATATTGACATGTAAATTATGTTATGTTTATATGTCACAGTACCTTATACACCAATGAAGTACACAACTACAGAGCAAGAGGGCAATCACAGAAGTGGGCAAACTGGGATGCAGCTCATGTAAAATGATTTATGTATAAAATGTATATGTAAAACAGAAAACATACAAATAAAAAGTAATTCAAACTATTAATAAAATAGTATCTCAATTATACTACAATAATACAGGTGAGTAATCACTTGAGGTGTTCAACTGGACTATGCTAAACCAATGAACCCTATGAGCAATGACATGTACAGTTCCCTGTTTAATTGGATTTAATTATTAATGCAAATTAATTGTTAATCTATTTCTTCACAGAGCATGTTCCATCACTCCGTGCACAGATGCCTCAGGATAAGCGTTATCTCGCTCTGCAGTGAATGATGGTACTGTGCTGTAATGAATCACACATCACAAACTTCATTAATGTAAACTCTGCAATCTTCTTTATGAAACTCTTCCAAGGTTTCCTAAAAAAAAAAAAAAAAAGTACAGAAAGTGCTAAATGGGCTGTGTTCCAAAACATAGTGAGCTGCATTGCTGCAACATCCTGACTCAAATGGAACCTTGTTAGTGACTGATTTGGAACTCCCTACATAGACAGCAAATGAATAGCGTTCCAACTTTTAAGCAAACAATGCAATACACTAATAAGCATACAAAATATTAGATGAAATAGTTCATATTTAATAAAATTTCACTATTTTTTGTATAACCCTTATATGCAAAGTACCCAACCAAATTTAACCAAACAAGGTATTTTGCACCAGTGGTTCACTAATGCCCTAAATTGCAGCCTACTTAGGGTGCTCAGTAGGTTTTGAAATAAAGCCAAAGTTTGTCTTTGGTTGCGCTGACCTTGGATTTGCCACAGGCCGTGTGTAATGAGGGTAAACATTATGCTACGCCTGAAAGCAGTGCGATAGAAGATGTCAGGTCATCTAATTGAATAATTTTCCCAACAGTCCTCCTGTTTGTCTGTCTCCTCCCTATGCACTGATCAGCAGACAGGCATTCATCATTACTCCATCTCGAGTCTCGTTTGCTTGCCGTATCTATCTTTACTCTTCAGTAATGGTACTTTTGCAGTGAGCATTTGTACTGTAAGCAAGCCTCATTTGTCACAGGTATGTGCATATGCAAGAAGAAAAAAAAAAAATAAAACCTTAAATGAAAGGAAAATGTAAATTGAACTCTTTTTCAACTGTGCTCATTTTTGTGTCTCCATCCTGACAGAATATCTGTGATGACATTAAATGTGTTCAGATGAAACTGTTTACATACGCTGGCTGTCGGGTGGCTGTGAATTCAGCACAGCTGCATTGATAATAATTATGCACGACATGAAATGTTGTCTTTTCCTTTACAAATACTGTAAATGCAAGGCAGTAAAATACTAGGAATGGATTTTACATTGTTTCCAGAGTAGAACCATTATGAAGTATTTTTAAAAAGATATTGCTGTGTTCCAATATATGAGTGTAAAGCTACAGGCATGGACTAAAAGATACAAAATGTTTTGCTTTCTAGTGAAGTGTTAATAAATTAAATATAGAAAATGTAAGTAAATATGGCAAAAGCATGTGTCAAAATTACTAAACTAAAATTAAACAAATAAAATACAAGAACAGGAAATTCAAATCCATAATATATAGAAGTAATTACAAAATAAATGTAATCTATTACAGTTACTGAGGGAAAAAAATGTGTAATTAAATTAAAGTTACTTATGAAATGTTAACAATTACAAAGGGGGTTAAATCTGAATATTTTCACATAGAGGTTTGATGGATTTCTCTCCCAAACTGCATTCACTGTTCTAAAATATGAGACACCAATGTTATAGGAGTTAAGAACACAGTATAGGACATGTTTATTTTATAACTGTTTTATTTTCTATTTGGGTTTATGTATATTCTTTAATTTTTAAGATTAACTGTTTTTTCCAAGACGCTGTTAGATGCCAATGTTTCCTGTCATAGCTAAAGATTAAATTTCAAAAACAGTACCATACTGTAGCTACTAAAATATATATTTTTAAGTCTAATTTTGAGGTGGCTGTGCTTTAAAATTAAATTATCATTTTAATTCAAGTGATGAAGGATTTTGAAAGTCTGACAGGAATCAGTGTTGAGTACTACTGTGTAATGTTAACCCTGCAGTTCAAACATTCATTATGTAAGGGAAACAGGTCAATTTAGCTCAAAGGGAATCATTTAAGATTTTAAAGGGAATTTGGACAGAATCACTGTTTCACGGCTGATCACTGAGACGGCCAGCGATTCATTGAATGAGCCGTATAACATCAACTCTGCAATGGATATTAATATCCAAAGTATAGTGAAAACACTATTAATTAGCACAGTAACAAGATCGGCAGTTTAAGACATTAACTTGTAAGCACAAAATACAAGATACTTCTCTTTTCAATATGAATAAGGCTTTATTAGATAAATCTAAGATGTATAAACTAATCTAACACATAAGCATATGCACTCACACATTCACACAAGTTGCAGGAAGAGAGAAAGCTAGGAAAGAATGAGTTTAAGAGAATGAAAATGTGAAATCCCAAGTTTACAGCAATACGTGAAATTGCATAGACATGAACAACCATCAATCACTTAATTAACCCTCGCACTGAGTTCCTCAATGACTTAAACTTTATATTAAATGCACCAGTTAAGCTAGAATCTGGAGGTAAGTTACTTGTGTTGCCTGTGTAAAGGGTCGTTGAAAAGGGGGTTTCCCGAGGTTGCTGATTGGCTGGAAGTTCAGTAGAAAAGCATAAATGAGCTCAAAACTACAGGCAAGGACTAAAAGACTTGTTTTTCAGAAAGCCTCAACTCTATACAGGTCCTTCTCAAAAAATTAGCATATTGTGAAAAAGTTAATTATTTTCCATAATGTAATGATAAAAATTAAACTTTCATATATTTTAGATTCATTGCACACCAACTGAAATATTTCAGGTCTTTTATTGTTTTAATACTGATGATTTTGGCATACAGCTCATGAAAACCCAAAATTCCTATCTCAAAAAATTAGCATATTTCATCCGACCAATAAAAGAAAAGTGTTTTTAATACAAAAAAAGTCAACCTTCAAATAATTATGTTCAGTTATGCACTCAATACTTGGTCGGGAATCCTTTTGTAGAAATGACTGCTTCAATGCGGCGTGGCATGGAGGCAATCAGCCTGTGGCACTGCTGAGGTGTTATGGAGGCCCAGGATGCTTCGATAGCGGCCTTAAGCTCATCCAGAGTGTTGGGTCTTGGGTCTCTCAACTTTCTCTTCACAATATCCCACAGATTCTCTATGGGGTTCAGGTCAGGAGAGTTGGCAGGCCAATTGAGCACAGTAATACCATGGTCAGTAAACCATTTAGCAGTGGTTTTGGCACTGTGAGCAGGTGCCAGGTCGTGCTGAAAAACGAAATCTTCATCTCCATAAAGCTTTTCAGCAGATGGAAGCATGAAGTGCTCCAAAATCTCCTGATAGCTAGCTGCATTGACCCTGCCCTTGATAAAACACAGTGGACCAACACCAGCAGCTGACATGGCACCCCAGACCATCACTGACTGTGGGTACTTGACACTGGACTTTGGCATTTTGGCATTTCCTTCTCCCCAGTCTTCCTCCAGACTCTGGCACCTTGATTTCCGAATGACATGCAAAATTTGCTTTCATCCGAAAAAAGTACTTTGGACCACTGAGCAACAGTCCAGCGCTGCTTCTCTGTAGCCCAGGTCAGGCGCTTCTGCCGCTGTTTCTGGTTCAAAAGCACACGCCTGTGCACGGTGGCTCTGGATGTTTCTACTCCAGACTCAGTCCACTGCTTCCGCAGGTCCCCCAAGGTCTGGAATCGGTCCTTCTCCACAATCTTCCTCAGGGTCCGGTCACCTCTTCTCGTTGTGCAGCGTTTTTTGCCACACTTTTTCCTTCCCACAGACTTCCCACTGAGGTGCCTTGATACAGCACTCTGGGAACAGCCTATTCGTTCAGAAATTTCTTTCTGTGTCTTACCCTCTCGCTTGAGGGTGTTAATGATGGCCTTCTGGACAGCAGTCAGGTCGGCAGTCTTACCCATGATTGCGGTTTTGAGTAATGAACCAGGCTGGGAGTTTTTAAAAGCCTCAGGAGTCTTTTGCAGGTGTTTAGAGTTAATTAGTTGATTCAGATGATTAGGTTAATAGCTCGTTTAGAGAACCTTTTCATGATATGCTAATTTTTTGAGATAGGAATTTTGGGTTTTCATGAGCTGTATGCCAAAATCATCAGTATTACAACAATAAAAGACCTGAAATATTTCAGTTGGTGTGCAATGAATCTAAAATATATGAAAGTTTAATTTTTATCATTACATTATAGAAAATAATGAACTTTTTCACAATATGCTAATTTTTTGAGAACGACCTGTATTTCCAGATATAGCCTAATATAAAGCTAACCATGAAACCATTAAAGCAAGCAGGGACACACTGACCAAATGCACACTGCTGTGAGAGTGACAACAACATTTATGCCACACGAAAGTAAAATAATAACAATCTTTTATAATGTGCCACGAACACGTTTCAATTCTAAGAAAATCTCATCATTCTGAACTCGAAGGTGAAAAGAATTCACACATCTCTGCATTGGTAGTAATTCATGGAACATATGGATTTGAAGAACAATTAACACACTAGTGTCTAACTCTCCATTCTTTTAATTATAGAGGCTGTGTGAAGCCCTTGAGATCGTATCGTCAGGCAGAACAGAACTTTCTTCATGTAGGCACTGTGTGTCTCCTTGAGCAGAAAGCACTCATTGTTCATGTAACCATGGCAATGTTCTTGGCTCTCACTTTTAATACTTTCGACATTCAAGGCTTATATATTATTACAGTATGTACTTCTAACTAGAGAACAGTCCAACATATCCAACAAGTCCAACCTTAACTGAATGTTATGCACCAAATAGAGTGGCCATGTTTGTTCTACTGCCATTGCCATTTCTTTTTACCTGTTATTGGAAGTTTTTGGACCAAATAATATGATTTGATGCTGTTTTACGTGGATAATCTTGTCTTTATGATCTTAACAAACAGCCAGCCTTAATTATGAAACCAATCAGGTTATGAACATTTCTGGACGTTTGTGCTATGAACATAAAAATATCATATATATTAAGAGAGAGAGAGAGAGAGAGAGAGAGAGAGAGAGAGAGAGAGAGCGAGAGAAGAGAGAGAGAGAGAGAGAGAGAGGAGAGAGAGAGAGAGAGAGAGAGAGAGAGAGCGAGAGCAGAGAGAGAGAGAGATAGAGAGAGAGGAGAGAGAGACTTTTCGTTTTTCTTTATTTTAACCAATTATAACATTACCAATAAAACAGTATTTACAAAATACATAAATTTACATCAATATACAAAAATCTCATACATTCATGTGTAAATTTCCATCTTCTAAATCACATAAAACCGCATTCAAAAGCCCAAGTATGTTTAAAAACATCAAGATCTCCAACCATTTATAATATGTAAACTCAACAGTAAGCCGGGCAGATAAAAGTCCTTTTAAAGTCATGTTAACATCAGTAGAAACCCCCCATTCATCCTTTCTTTCCTTGTTAGCCATATAGCTAACTTTGCTTGACCATATAAAAAATTAATTAAGACATCAGTTTTTCTATTTTGATATTTATACTTCGGGCCATAAATAAACCCGTTTAAAGTAAATTCAAAATTCAAATTTTTACTCCAATCTTCCAACAATAAAAACATTGGCTTCAATCTTTCACACTGCAAAAATAAATGATACATATCTTCATGTTCAAAACAAAAAGGACATTCATCCCTTACAGTTGGATCAATATGTGCCCTGTGTCTATTAGTGGCTATTATTCCGTGTATTATACGCCACTGGAGATCACCGGTTCTCTTATCAATAGGACGTTTATATAGAGTCCTCCAACTACCTTTAGGTGATCCATCTAACCCATCTATCCCTTGCCATTTAGAGTCTAAAACATCTTTTAAAGACTCATAATGCATTACTTTTACACAAGTATAATACAACGCTCTCTTTCCTATATCAGCAAACAAATTAAGCTCTGGAGTTTTAAAACTCAACAGCTTTCCTTCATCTCCTGCCCTTGTCTCCACAGCTGCACTTACCCCTAAATTTGGAAATTCAACCATCTTATTAATATATTGTGGTTTTGTTTCCTCGTTTTTCAATAACTCTGTAAATGTTGATGGTATTACAGATAAGAATTCAGTCCTTAATCTTTCAGCAAAACGAAGTGATTTAATGCCAAGCTTTGCTGCCATATCCTTTGAAGACATCCATTCACTCTTAGTCCAAAGATGAGAAACTTTATAAACTGGGCCTTCACCATAGCAGCTTGCATTGAATGAGAGTTCAAGATGTTTATAGGTAAAGCAGGATTATAAAGAAGAGGTTCTTCTTTAATCCATGATCCTCTTACAATTCCTTCTTCTCGTACAACTTTCAAAGCATTCCATGATTTTAGAACGGACTTATAAAAAGGAGTTATTTCAACTAATACAGTATCATTTAAATTTATTAAAAACAATTGTCGGTCTAACCCCAGTTGTCCTCCTCTCCTCAAAAGACCACAAGCCACATGAGCCCAGCTAACGTCTTTCCCATACAGAAGTCTCTGGGCAGCTTGTAGTCTAAAAGCAGCAATCCTACAGCCAATATCAATTAATCCTTGCCCCCCTTCATTCAGAGGTAGGTAGAGTACAGCAGGTCTCAGCCAGTGCTGACCGGTCCAAAAGAAGTCAACAAGACATTTCTGAATGTCCTTTATGACAGCAGCAGGGGGGTCCAATACAGCCATTTTATGCCACAATGTTGAAGCAACAAGATTATTGACTATCAGGACCCTACCCCTGTAGGAGAGCTGAGGAATTAACCATTTCCAATTGGATAACCGGAGACGCACTTTTTCCAGTAATCCTTCCCAGTTCTTTTCCTTATAAACCTTAGAACCTAAAAACACTCCTAAAAACTTAAAACCATCTTTTCTCCAAGTGACATTATTTGGCAGCTGTGGGACATTAGATCTTTCTGAACCACACCATAAGGCTTCACTTTTTGTCCAATTTATTTTGCTGATGATGCTCTTCCATAACATTTAAGATTTTCTAAAACTATTTTAATATCTTCACTGTTTCTAATTATTACAGTTATGTCATCAGCATAAGCGGATAATTTCACATTATTTAAAATATTTGACCCCTCAATGTGTAAACCTGTCAACTGTTCTCTCAATTTACACAATAGTGGTTCAATTACAAGGCTATAGAGTTGCCCTGAAAGAGGGCACCCTTGCCTTATTCCTCTTTTACTTTAATAGAAACACTTAATCCACCATCAATTTTGACCATACATTCAGCTTCATTATACAATAAATTAACCCATGAGATAAAACCATTTCCAAAACCATAAGCCTTAAGTAAATCAAACAATAAGCATGTTCAACTCTGTCGAACGCCTTCTCTTGATCAAGAGATATTAAACCCAAATCATAATCCTTGCACATTGCATAATCTATAACATCTCTCATTAAAAAAAGGTTATCTTTAATACATCGCCCCTTTACACAATATGATTGTTCTTTCATGATTAAAACACTCATATAATTATTTAATCTATTGGCAATACATTTCGAAAAGATTTTATAATCTATACACATTAATGCAACAGGTCTCCAATTCTTCAAACAATACAAATCACCTTTCTTCGGTAACAAAGACAACACTGCCCTGTTACAACTCTTAGGTAAAGACCCAGTCTGTATTGAACTTAAAAGCATTTCAAAATAATCTTTTCCAATCACATTCCAGAAATGTTTATAAAATTCAGATGGAAACCCATCAAGACCTGGAGCTTTCTCAGATGATAAATCATGTACAGCTTTTGACACTTCTTGAAAAGTAACTGGTAAATCAATAACCTCCTGTTGTTCAGGCGTCAACTTTTTAAGGCGTGAAAATAATTCATCTCTACAATTAGAATCTGTGACATTATCAGCATATAAATCAGAGTAGAAATCAACAGCAATTCTTCTCATTTCATAAGAATCATAAGTAACAACACCATCATCTTTTTTAAACCAACCATCAATTTTCCTTGATTATTCTTTCGTTCTAAATTGAAGAAGTATTTTGTAGGTCCATCAATGTCCCTCTTTTGGATAAAACGTGCCCTAACAAGGGCAGCTTTCACTTTATCATACAATAAATTATTCAACTGAAGCTTTTTCTCAGAAAGGGCAGTTTCCAATTGAAGTCCATTCCTCGCCATCATTTTTTCTTCTATGTCAGAAATCTCATTCTCCAAGTCTTGTATTCTGATCTTTAATGTCCTTTTTGAATAAGATGAGTATTGCTGACAGAAAACTCTAATTTGCACTTTTCCAATGTCCCACCATTGTTTAATATCACCATAATTTCCTTTTTGCTTTCGCCATATTTCCCAAAACAATTTAAAATTCTCACAAAAAACATTATCTTGTAAAAGCTTATTATTAAAAC
>JANHFF010000539.1:0-90547 GCA_024542945.1 allo-octoploid hybrid of Carassius auratus x Cyprinus carpio
ACTAATATCCTCAAATCCTAGTTTTGTTTTTGTTTAGTTTATGTTGTATGATTATTTATTTACTTATATTGTTTTCAGGTTTTAGCAACATTTTATTTATTGCACTGTATGGTGTTTACCCATGATGAATTACTCACACATGAACATAACGTGTCTGATTCATTGTGTTTTCTCTTTCTGTCTTCAGTCTGTGTAGATGCAGTATTACAGAGAAACAGTGTCTATCTTGACTTCAGCTCTGAAATCAAACCCATCACACCAGAGAGAACTGAACCTGAGCTGTAATGACCTACTAGGAGACTCTGGAGTGAAAAACCTCAGTGATCTACTGATGAACACACAATTCAAGCTGGAGAAACTAGAGTTGGTATCATTATACTCTACAGCAGTTACAACTGAGATTAAAGATTACTGTTTACTTTCATAAATTAAAGTTGACAGTTATTATTTTTTATAGAAATGAAATGAAATGATATATCTGTGCACAATGTATTTCTAATCCTGATCCTTTATCTAAATAACTTTCCTTCTCCCTCACAACTGTCATGAATCCTGTCCGCGGTCTTCCGTCCGCTCTCCACCAGAGGTCCCCCTCCTATTATATTGACACACTACACAGACTATGTGTCACCCCGGACTACATTTCCCATGATCCACTGCACTGATTAACCATAATTGAAGGCGATTCATCTGTGATTATGAACGTGATATTGCATAGCTTGACAGTGAACTACGGTTCTGTGTATTAAATGCTGCTCCATCTGAAATCACATCAAATCACAATCAGGACTCTAGGAATGAATATAGAATAGGACATATAATATATATATATATATTATAGTATATATATATATATATATGTATATATATATATATATATATATATATATATATATATATATATATATATATATAATAAACTACATAATAAAGTGTGATAATACTATTTTATTTAAAAAAGGGAGTATTAAATACAAATGTAATTTTTTTTTTATAGTGAACTTAAAAATAAAGTGCTAATATTATTATTTGTGAAACTTAAATTATATTAAACTTTAAATATTTAATTTGTCATCTTCAAACTTAAAATCAGCAAGCTTTTATTTTGGCAGGTTGCCAGCAAGTAAGTCTATGCGCTTCCGGGTTTTGGTCTAAAGAGCGTCAGTGAATGAAATGTTACAGTTTTGCATACTCATATAATAATAATAATAATAATAATAATAATAATAACCTTGCTACATGTTCTGTGCTAAGCTAACTGAGACTTGTTATAGCACTTGTGTACCATTGTTCTTTTGTTGATTCTGATTGCTTCCATTGTCTTCATTTGTAAGTCACTTGATAAAAGTGTCTGCTAAATGACTAAATGTAATGTGAATGTAATGGCAATTTTTTATTTGTATTATTATTATTATTATTATTATTATTGCACTGTATGGTGTTAACACATGATGAATTACTCACACATGAACATAATGTGTCTGATTCATTGTGTTTTCTCTTTCTGTCTTCAGTCTGTGTTTATGCAGTATTACAGAGAAACAGTGTCTCATCCTGACTTCAGCTCTGAAATCAAACCCATCACACCTGAGAGAACTGAACCTGAGTGGGAATCAAATAAAAAACACAGGAGTGAATCACTTATGTGACGTACTGAAGGATACACACTGTAAACTGGAGAGATTGGGGTAAGTAACATTTACAGACAAGAATCAAAATGATGAAAATCACTTTGTTTAACTCTTATGTGCTGTTCAAGGTCTTTTCAGACCCCAAGTGATGTTTGCTGAAATAAAAAAAATAAAAAAAGTTCCCTTTATGTAAATGGCATGAGACTTTGTACGGTTGTCAACACTTGGTAGCTCTACAAATAGAAAATTAAATTGGATTGATATCTGGTTGTGTGTTAGTGTTAAAAAAAATCACTCTCTGGAGACCCACATTGAAATGAATGAGGAAATGATAAAAGCAGTACTTTTTCTTCATTTATCAAATAAAATCAATAAATATGCCACAATTCAGGCCACAAAATACACGAAAATGTTTTGTTACATAATTAGTCAAAAATGTCAGTCACAATGCAGACAACACACACAGTCTGAAGAGGAGACACCAGCACATCCACGATGAAGGAAAAACACACATGCCATGTTATCTCCATTAATCAAAATTAGGAATGTAGGTCTTTTATAAAGTGAATTGTACATAAAAAGCCCTTTTTATATAAAAACCCATTTAAAAATATATTTGTAATTTATTTTCATAAATCTTAAAAACATCATAAATCCTTAAAACTACACAAATGTGGAGTAAAAACATTAAACTGAGTAAAATTCTTTTTTTTTTATATATATATATATATATATATATATAAAATTAAATTAAATTTATGCATTTAGCAGACGCTTTTATCCAAAGCGACTTACAGTGCATTCAGGCTATCAATTTTTACCTATCATGTGTTCCCGGGGGATTGAACCCCCAACCTTGCGCTTGGTAGTGTTGTCATAAAATTCACAACAGTTGTGCTGTAATTATATAATAGTATGTAGTCTGACGCACTACATGTCTGCTGTTACAGTAGCTTACTGTTTTTAGTTGTGATTCACTGTTAGTGCTGCGCTTGGTTTGATCTGCTTTAAATTGTGTTTGGGAATGCAACATTCGTCATTAGAAATGTTTATAAATCTTTTGTTGTTTACAAAGAGAAGTTTCAGTTTCACATAATCCTTCAGAAATTATTATATGCTGATTTGCTGCTCAATAAACATTTCTCAGTTTTGCTGCTTAATATTTTTTTGGAAACAATGATACCACTCAAACATTTAAGATTTAAAAAAGGGGCAATTAATAATTTTATTCATGCATGAAAGTGACAAAGTGAGTGAAGACATTTAAAATGATTTCTATTTAATAAATGCATAAACAAATTGAATTAATATATTTGATAAATGCAAATAAATGCTGTTCATTAAACTTTATATATATTAAAAAATCCTGAAAAATAAAGTGCATCATCATTTCCACACAAAATATGAAGCAGTAAAATTTTCAACATTGAAAATGATCAGAAATGTTTCTTGAGAGTTAAATAAATTGATGATTTCTAAAAGATCATGCGACACTGAAAACTGGAGTGATGATTAAGAAAATTCTGCTTTGCATCAGTGGAATAATATTACATTTTATAATGTGTTAAAATTTAATTTTTTGTTTTTTTTTTGTATTTGTAATAAAATACATACATTTTTTTTTTTACTTTATTTTGATGAAATAAATTCAGCCTTGATGAGCAGAAGAATATATTTATTTCAAAATCATTAATAATTGTAATTTTCTCATGATGAATGTGTACACATTATATTTGTGAAAGATTCTTCACCTTAATGATTTGTTTATAAGATGATCTCTCTTCCTCTGTTTGTCTCTTTCTAGTCTTTGTTACTGTGGCATTACAGATGTTTCTTCTTTAACTCAGTCTTTGACAAACACAAAAGCTCTGCAGTTTCTAAAACAGCTTCATCTGAGATTCAATAAGATTGGAGACTCAAAGCAGAAGCTCATTGATGTGCTACGAGACTCAAACTGTGAACTGAGGTGAGTAAACTTCACTTTGTGATATTAAAGAGATTCATTTACCTCTGATATGTGAACAAATATATACTTTCAAATATTTGTGAAGAGTTTATCAAATGATCATCAAGCTTTATTTCAAAGGGTTTGTGTCAGAATGAAATGTAAAGTTGATAAAAATGTTGAACACAAAGGAGGAAAGAGAAGAAAAGCACACTGTCACAGCTTTATACAGCAACAGCTGCTTTATTAATGACATCAGTAATAGTGAATCATTACAGTTTGAAATAGATTTGTTCAGATTGTAGGAAAACGCTGGTAAAATCAGAGCAGATTCAGCTTCAGCTCACAGTCGTCCAGCATCACATGATCAATGTCTCTGTCTCTTGTGTGTTTTTACTTTGACAAGCAACACGTCACATTACTTTACACTTACTTTCTGTAAGAGATAATGTACCTCCAGCCGCTTGTTATCACAGAATAAACCCGACAGGGTGATCAGGACTTGTGTCCTCCTGAAGAGACTTATTCTGTGATAACATCCGGCTGCATGTGCATTATCACACTTATTATATGCTTTCTTGACACAGAAGTGAAGAATTAGACACAATTTAGATTCAGCTAAACACTTCTCGTCAGTTAGCAACAACTTTAACAACAAGACACACTTTGAACAATGTCTCCTCAAGTCTACTATTAACAGGAATCTCCTGCGGTTTGGTTTGAGGGTAAATACAGTCAGTAACTGAGGCACAAGCTAATAGCAGTTGTGTTTGAATGAAACGAGTGAGAGCGCGGTGCTGTGATATGAGAGAAGTCAAAGAAACGCCCGACTCAAATACCGTATGACTGTGTGTTATTCTGCGCTGCTAATGACACACACCTAATGAATAACACACCTCAGAATGACTGACCAATCAGAATCCAGTATTCCAGCTAGCTGTGCAATAATTTCACTTATTTACTGAGACCAACACAAACATGTTTAAACTAGAGGACAAACAGCTTTAACTAGTGCAACATTTAACTGAAAGATTTGTGTTTTAATTAGGTATAGTCAGTAATTAATCTGATTACAGGATTTTAATGTAACTTTTTACTGTGTTTGAAATATAGTAATTATTTTGTACTTCATTCCATTGAACTGATTGTTTTCTCTTTTGTTCCACCTTACAGTATAGATACAGATCCATCAACAGAAGTCCCTGATAGTTCAATCACCAAAAGATGATAAATGCTGTATATCATAAAGTGAAGTGTTCTTGAGAGGAGCAGTAAACATCAGCTGAAGATCCACAGAAGAGCTTCACTACTGTGTCTATGAGGAGAAATAAATGTGTGATAAATGTGTAAATGTGATCCATACAGGTGAAGAGACTCAGACTTTACAATGAAATAATGCAGCATGTGTGTTAGAAACATGATATTGAATGATTAATGTTGCTTTAGTATTCCAGCAGATGATCATTGTGTTTAATGTAAAGCTGGAACAGAGGAGGAAGAAGCTCAGATGAGTCTGTCTGGCTCTTCAGTTTAATAATATTTGTATTAAACTCATTCATAATGATTCAGATGTTTAAATGTGATTGTCAAGTGCAGCACTTAAATGTATCAAAAGATATAAAGCAGATCTACAATGTGTAAAATTTCCATGTTACTTAAAACATTTCCATGATCTCTCTTACATTTTCTACACATTGTTATTCTATTTAATTCTATATTAAGTTAGCTCTGTGTCTGTCTGTTGCTAACAATCACAAATGCTCTCATTACAACAAACAAAGCAGAAACACAGTGTAAATAAAAGCAGGATTCTGCAGTTTTGACAGATGAATTGATTAAAACGGGAGTTTTCACACACAGTGAGTTTGTGCTGAACTGACTGACAGCTTCATATGCATATGACACGTCCAATTTTGGTATGGCAAGATGTCTTAAAATGCATTTCTTTTTTTAACATTTAAACTTAGACCACATTATTATATATGTCAACAGTAGTAACAGTTGGTATAATTACACACAGACATAAAGAAATTGTGTGTCAGCTGTGGTCTTAATGCGGGAAAACAAGCCCTGCGTCTCAATGTTCACACTATCCATCCTAAATAGTATGTGAGATTAGAATAAGTGTGTCCCAAAGCATAGTATGCTGAAAAGAGTATGCCAAAAGTCCCCGGATGGTCATGCTTGTTTTGTTTCTCTCTGCAGATATGTGAGTAGCTCATATCAAGGCAAAGTTAAAAGGTAAAAAACTGTATTATTTAGAGATGTTTAAGATATAAATTGTGCTAAATTTCCTACACCTTCGACCTTATTTTATTTATTCTCAGGGAGGTAAAGTAAGTCAAATCTGTTCTATTTCATAATCATCTGAGTTCATATTCACAAAACCGGTCACAGAAGACTTCTCCGTGGTCTGTTCTTAGCTATAAATCAATGCCAGGGAGGCAGACTTGTGTTATACACTACAAGTCAGTTTATTTATTACAATTAGTAAATATTCTACAACTACTGTAGAAGTATTAAATAAAGTATAAATCTGAGTAAGTTCTTTGCGTCTGAGCAATCAGTATTTATCGTGCACAGATCACAAGCTGACTCTCCTCCACCTGTCTCTTATTCCCTCACTCCCATATATGTCTCTGCTTTTCTGTCCTTGGTCTTGAGTAGATTGTTTTGTTCTTGCTGGTGTTCTGTGTATGAGGTCAAGCATCGTTGTCTTACTCTCTGTTCAGCTGTGCTTCAGGACTCGTAGTACAGAGATCCGGCAGCTCGAGTGTCCGCAGACAAGGCCTGCCAGCTCTGAAATCATTCAACTATTGTTTATGTTATTCTGTGTTTTGTGGCGAGAATAAAGGATCTCCTTTCTCACAACTCTACATCTGAGTCCTCTATCAATCCCAGGCCGTGACACCAGGAAATAAACAAAATTATACATTCTTAGACATAATATATTACCTGAATACATTAAACAATGAGGCAGGGTGATTGTATTCTTATGCATATTACACAACAATATATATAGACATATACATTTGTTGAAAATTACATAGTTCCTTATTATTACATTTTACACCACTGTAACAGACATTATAAATTTCTTGGATTATATTTTTGCTAAATGTAGAATATCAACGAGCAATATAATTGTATATTAAATAATATAAGCCCATATATATTTAATTATCTGCTAAATTAATTCGAGCTGCTGGAGGTGTGCAGCAGTATTTATATCGTTTTTTTAACCTCTGACAGAGTATAGAAGCCCAAGAGGCGAAACTGTTGTGTTATGGGTAACAGTCTGTAGATGGCGCTGCGGAGGCGCGGCCGCCATTATGGACTGAAAGCTGCTGAAATCGTTAGTGCCAGTTTGCGCGCCACACAACCAAACTGTGAAGAAGATGAGCAAGTGGTCAAAACGCAAGCAGTGTTCTGCAATAAATTGCAAAAATTACCAGTCCACCAGAAGCGATTTGGACTTGGGTAAAGTTGGTTTTATATTCAGACATTCGGACTTCCGCGATCGATAACTTTGTTAACATGCACTTAAAAAAGCCACTTTCGGTCAATTATCATTACCGACCATGATGAGCACAATTCAGAACACATTATTATGTCGAACTCGACGTTTTAAAGAAGCTGATAAACACGCTTACCTCTATGGAGTTTCGTGACGTCATCGCTTATCTGAGGGACTATCTACAAATTAGTGTTTCTATTAAAAATAAATAAAAACACAACTGTTTTTATTTATTTGGCTCCAGATGAACAAGAACTGTGTTGATTTGTCGGTTTTAACAATGACATGATTTATTTCAATAGGTTTTGAAAGCATGGGCCAACTTCTCTGCAGCAAGTTGGAGCATGTAGTCTGGACCCTACAGAACATACTACAGCCCATGTCTTGCTGTTTTATTCACCTCTGTTTTTCTGATTTTAAGTATAATAAAGACTTAACAGTGTAACAGTGTTCTCTAGGTGTTGAATGAAAAGAATGGCTAAACTATCTTTTATGTTTTTCTGTTTTATGTCATCTTTGTTTAACATTAAACACAATTCATGTGCATTGATTGTTTACATTCCTGCAGAAATATCACTTTGCATGGTACTGAATCTATCAGATTATTGACAAGTACTCAGAACACAATGTTGATTTTGGGTGAACATTTCTAAAACTATGGCAAAACTTTCTTCAAGATGGTTTATAAAGAATTTGTGCTTCACATATATATTAAATTTGTACCATCAATGTTTTTATGGGTTACCGCAATGACTTTTCCACAATCCACTTCAACAGCTTTTGAAAGAAGGAACCTAATGCTAAGTTGCAAAATATTTATTTGACCATAAATGACATACATCAAGTGTTTAATGTACAAGTATTAGTGTTAAAGATGTTCAAAAAGTACAGTACCATCACTGTATTCAATTTGTCTATTGACACACCTTCAGTTATAACTTTTTAAAAGAGTCTCAAAACAAAACAAGTTGCTAAATAATTATCTGACCCTCTTCATCATATCAGGAGTACTGAAAGTACAAGTATTTGCTCTAAAAGATACATTTGCAGCATCCCTGTATTATACTGTATGTTTTTTTTTTCATAGAGACACCCCCTTCAGTTCAATAACTTTTTTAAAAAAGGCTCACACTGTTACAAAACATAAATCATTATAAATATCTATCCTCTATAACATATCAGAAGTCTTGAAATTACAAGTATTTGCTCTAAAAGATACATTTACAGCATCTGTATTATTACAGGTGCATCAATAAATTATAATTTCGTGGAAAAGTTCATTATTTCAGTAATTCAACTCAAATAAATTCAATGCACATAGACTAAAGAAGTCTTTGGTTCTTTTAATTGTGATGATTTTGGCTCACATTTAACAAAAACCCACCAATTTACTATCTCAACAAATTAGAATACTTCATAAGATCAATAAAAATAAATAAATAAAACGTTTTTAGTGAATTGTTGGCCTTCTGGAAAGTATGTTCATTTACTGAACATGTAATCAATACTTGGTACGGGCTCATTTTGCTTTAATTACTGCCTCAATTCGGCGTGGCATGGAGGTGATCAGTTTGTGGCACTGCTGAGGTGATATGGAAGCCCAGGTTTCTTTGACAGTGGCCTTCAGCTCATCTGCAATATTTGGTGTCTTGTTTCATCTCAACAAATTAGAATATGGTGACATGCCAATTTATTTTATTCTTAAGAATTCTAATTTGTTGAGATTTTTTTGTTAAATGTTTTCCACAACATTCTAATTTATTGAGATGCACCTGCATGTTTTTTCTTCATAGAGACACCTTACAGTTCAATAACTTTTTACAAGAGGCTTACACCGTTACAAAACAAGTTGCTAAATAATTATGTGACCTTGTAGAACATATCAGAAGTGTTGAAATACAAGTATTGGCCATAAAACATTGATTTTCAGCATCCCTGTGTTTCTTCATAGACACACCATAACTTCACTTCAAGTTCAATACCTTTCCATAGAAGGCTCACACGGTTACAAAACAAGATGCTAAATAATCATGTGACCTTGTAGAACATATCAGAAGTCTTGAAATACAAGTATTTGCACTAAATTATACATTTATAGCATCCCTGTATTCAATGGGTTTCTTCATAGAGACATCTTCCAGTTCAATAACTTTCCAAAGGAGGCTCACACCGTTACAAAACAAATTGCTAAATAATTATCTGACCCTCTACATCATATCAGAAGTCTTGAAATACAAGTATTGGCCATAAAACATACATTTGTAGCATCCCTGTATTTCTTCATAGACACACCATAACTTCACTTCCAGTTCAATACCTTTCCAAAGAAGGCTCACACGGTTACAAAACAAGCTGCTAAATAATCATGTGACCTTGTAGAGCATATCAGAAGTGTTGAAATACAAGTATTGGCCATAAAACATTCATTTTCAGCATCCCTGTGTTTCTTCATAGACACACCATAACTTCACTTCAAGTTCAATACCTTTCCATAGAAGGCTCACACGGTTACAAAACAAGCTGCTAAATAATCATGTGACCTTGTAGAACATATCAGAAGTGTTAAAAGTACAAGTATTTGCCCTAAATTATACATTTACAGCATCTCTTTATTCTATGGGTTTCTTCATAGAGACACCTTCCAGTTTAATAACTTTCCAAAGGAGGCTCACACCGTTACAGAACAAGCTGCTAAATAATCATGTGACCTTGTAGAACATATCAGAAGTCTTGAAATACAAGTATTTGCACTAAATTATACATTTATAGCATCCCTGTATTCAATGGGTTTCTTCATAGAGACACCTTCCAGTTCAATAACTTTCCAAAGGAGGCTCACACCGTTACAAAACAAGTTGCTAAATAATCATGTGACCTTGTAGAACATATCAGAAGTGTTGAAATACAAGTATTGGCCATAAAACATTCATTTTCAGCATCCCTGTGTTTCTTCATTGACACACCATAACTTCACTTCAAGTTCAATACCTTTCCATAGAAGGCTCACACGGTTACAAAACCAGCTGCTAAATAATCATGTGACCTTGTAGAACATATCAGAAGTCTTAAAAGTACAAGTATTTGCACTAAATTATACATTTACAGCATCTCTTTATTCTATGGGTTTCTTCATAGAGACACTTTCCAGTTTAATAACTTTCCAATGGAGGCTCACACCGTTACAAAACAAGTTGCTAAATAATTATCTGACCCTCTACATCATATCAGAAGTCTTGAAATACAAGTATTTGCTATAAAAGATACATTTACAACATGCATGTATTATATATAGAAACCCGATTCCAAAAAAGTTGGGACACTGTACAAATTGTGAGTAAAAAAGGAATGGAATAATTTACAAATCTCATAAACTTATATTTTATTCACAATAGAATATAGATAACATATCAAATGTTGAAAGTGAGACATTTTGAAATGTCATGCCAAATATTGGCTCATTTTGGATTTCATGAGAGCTACACATTCCAAAAAAGTTGGGACAGGTAACAATAAGAGGCCGGAAAAGTTAAATGTACATATAAGGAACAGCTGGAGGACCATTTTGCAACTTATTAGGTCAATTGGCAACATGATTGGGTATAAAAAGAGCCTCTCAGAGTGGCAGTGTCTCTCAGAAGTCAAGATGGGCAGAGGATCACCAATTCCCCTAATGCTGCGGCCAAAAATAGTGGAGCAATATCAGAAAGGAGTTTCTCAGAGAAAAACTGCAAAGATTTTGAAGTTATCATCATCTACAGTGCATAATATCATCCAAAGATTCAGAGAATCTGGAACAATCTCTGTGCGTAAGGGTCAAGGCCGGAAAACCATACTGGATGCCCGTGATCTTTGGGCCTTTAGACGGCACTGCATCACATACAGGAATGCTACAGTAATGGAAATCACAACATGGGCTCAGGAATACTTCCAGAAAACATTGTCGGTGAAAACAATCCACCGTGCCATTAGCCGTTGCTGGCTAAAACTCTATAGGTCAAAAAAGAAGCCATATCTAAACATGATCCAGAAGCACAGCCGTTTTCTCTGGGCCAAGGCTCATTTAAAATGGACTGTGGCAAAGTGGAAAACTGTTCTGTGGTCAGACAAATCACAATTTGAAGTTCTTTTTGGAAAACTGGGACACCATGTCATCCGGACTAAAGAGGACAAGGACAACCCAAGTTGTTATCAGCGCTCAGTTCAGAAGCCTGCATCTCTGATGGTATGGGGTTGCATGAGTGCGTGTGGCATGGGCAGCACATCTGGAAAGGCACCATCAATGCTGAAAGGTATATCCAAGTTCTAGAACAACATATGCTCCCATCCAGACATTGTCTCTTTCAGGGAAGATCTTGCATTTTCCAACGTGACAATGCCAGACCACATACTGCATCAATTACAACATCATGGCTGCGTAGAAGAAGGATCTGGGTACTGAACTGGCCAAGCTGCAGTCCAGATCTTTCACCCATAGAAAACATTTGGCACATCATAAAGAGGAAGATGCAACAAAGAAGACCTAAGACAGCTGAGCAACTAGAAGCCTGTATTACACAAGAATGGGACAACATTCCTATTCCTAAACTTGAGCAACTTGTCTCCTCAGTCCCCAGACTTTGCAGACTGTTATAAAAAGAAGAGGGAATGCCACACAGTGGTAAACATGGGCTTGTCCCAACTTTTTTGAGATGTGTTGATGCCATGAAATTTAAAATCAACTTATTTTCCCCTTAAAATTATACATTTTCTCAGTTTAAACATTTGATATGTCATCTATTTTGTATTCTGAATAAAATATTGAAATTTGAAACTTCCACATCATTGCATTCTGTTTTTATTCACAATTTGTACAGTGTCCCAACTTTTTTGGAATCGGGTTTGTATATATATATTTATATATATATATAGATAGATAGATAGATAGATAGGTAATATTATATTTATGAACCGTACTGAATATTGTACTAAGCATTAAACCTGAAATGAACTTGGAATTTTTAATTTCAAAGGAAAACTAGGCTATGTTTGTATTTCTTGGCACTGTCCATGGTCCTGAGGTTACCTGCACCTTAACATTTCCATAATTTTTCTGTGTCAAATGTCTTTGGCCAAACTTTTCCAGTAGTGGCACATCATCTCCGTGCAATACAGGACACACATACAGTACACATACACTCACTGGCCACTTTATGAGGTGCACCTTGCTAGAGGGCTGGACCCCCTTTTGTCTTCAGAACTGCCTTAATTCTTTGTTGCATAGATTCAAAAAGGTGTTGGAAACATTTCTCAGAGATTTTGGTCCATATTGACATGACAGCATCATGCAGTTGCTGCAGATTTTGCTGGCATTAGGTATAAAGCACTTTGAACAAACAGTTTATTTCCATGTTAGACACACAGAGATTACTTATAATCCCATCTACATTCTAATAACTGCAGTATCAAAACAGGTGTACTGCTCTGTATGTGGAAAATCAGAAAAATGCCAAACAGAGGAGCAAAGCACCTGGGTATTCACTATGCCATTTCTGCCTGTTGACTACATATGTAAATTGAAAACAAGCGTTTTCACAACTACTTTTAACTATTTCTACAATTTCTAAATATATCTAACAACATGTCATATTTCCCTTCCAGATTCAATGTGATTTGTTTCATGTTCGGTGCCTCAACAGTAATGTGCCACCAGAAGAACAAGCATGGATTTGTGATTTGTGTTGGTAAGCTCTTATAGGAGCTTATGCTGAAAGTGTGTTTAAACAGCAAGAAATGTGTCTTGCGTCTTTGATATGTTATGGAATTACTTTTGTAGTGTTTGGTTTATGTTTGATATGGGTCTATTGGTGTATGCAAATTTCCAATGTGCTTATGTGTTGTTCTTTTTCATATTCATTAATACAACATATTCCTTTAGGCAGTACAGTATAATAATTCCAAGTCATTTTTTTTATATGTATTTTTTTTTGTTGTTGCATTGTATTCATATTACTGATAATTGTTGTTAATACATTTTAGGGAAAGACTTTGTCTGCCTGGATCTCTCTCTGCATCACATATTGTTGTAGTGCATGATGTCTTCTGCTGGCCTTTTAAGTGAATGCAGTTTGTAAGAACTTACATGGATTTCTGAAGGAGAAATTATTGTGACATTAGATATGTTGATAGTTCACTCTTTATTCATTATCTACAAAATACTTAAAAGACCTAAATGTTTTAGGTCTTTATTTTATTTTATTTTTTTGTTTAGCTTTATGTATAGCTGCTTTTCAAAGTCAACTAAATGTAATAAATGAGTCAATCCCCATGGTGTAGTGTGCCCTTTGGAGTGTGCTTAATAACAAAGTGATTTGGGGTTAACTTGGGCAAACACTGAAAAAGTATGGCAATGTTAAGGTGCAGGTAGCATCAGGACCACGGACAGTGCCACATATATAATATGATACATGGATGTTGTAAATGTATCTTTTAGAGCAAATACTTGTACTTTCAAGACTTCTGATATGATGTAGAGGGTCACATAATTATGTAGCAGCTTGATTTGCAACATTGTGAGCCTCTTTTAAAAAGTTATTGAACTGGAAGTAAAGGTAGGTGTCTCTATGAAGAAATACAGAGATGCTGTAAATGTATAATTTAGAGCAATTACTTGTACTTTCAAGACTTCTGATATGATGTAGAGGGTCAGATAATTATTTAGCAACTTGTTTTGTAACGGTGTGAGCCTCCTTTGGAAAGTTATTGAACTGGAAGATGTCTCTATGAAGAAACCCATTGAATACAGGGATGCTATAAATGTATAATTTAGTGCAAATACTTGTATTTCAAGACTTCTGATATGTTCTACAAGGTCACATGATTATTTAGCAGCTTGTTCTGTAACGGTGTGAGCCTCCATTGGAAAGTTATTAAACTGGAAGGTGTCTCTATGAAGAAACCAATAGAATAAAGATATGCTGTAAATGTATAATTTAGGGCAAATACTTGTACTTTTAACACTTCTGATATATTCTACAAGGTCACATGATTATTTAGCAGCTTGTTTTGTAACCGTGTGAGCCTTCTATGGAAAGGTATTGAACTTGAAGTGAAGTTATGGTGTGTCTATGAAGAAACACAGGGATGCTGAAAATCAATGTTTTATGGCCAATACTTGTATTTCAAGACTTCTGATATGTTCTACAAGGTCACATGATTATTTAGCAGCTTGTTCTGTAATGGTGTGAGCCTCCTTTGGAAAGTTATTAAACTGGAAGGTGTCTCTATGAAGAAACCCATAGAATAAAGAGATGCTGTAAATGTATAATTTAGGGCAAATACTTGTACTTTTAACACTTCTGATATGTTCTACAAGGTCACATGATTATTTAGCAGCTTGTTTTGTAACCGTGTGAGCCTTCTATGGAAAGGTATTGAACTTGAAGTGAAGTTATGGTGTGTCTATGAAGAAACACAGGGATGCTGAAAATGAATGTTTTATGGCCAATACTTGTATTTCAACACTTCTGATATGTTCTACAAGGTCACATGATTATTTAGCAGCTTGTTTTGTAACCGTGTGAGCCTTCTATGGAAAGGTATTGAACTTGAAGTGAAGTTATGGTGTGTCTATGAAGAAACACAGGGATGCTGAAAATGAATGTTTTATGGCCAATACTTGTATTTCAACACTTCTGATATGTTCTACAAGGTCACATGATTATTTAGCATCTTGTTTTGTAACCGTGTGAGCCTTCTATGGAAAGGTATTGAACTGGAAGTGAAGTTATGGTGTGTCTATGAAGAAACACAGGGATGCTGAAAATGAATGTTTTATGGCCAATACTTGTATTTCAACACTTCTGATATGTTCTACAAGGTCACATGATTATTTAGCAGCTTGTTTTGTAACCGTGTGAGCCTTCTTTGGAAAGGTATTGAACTGGAAGTGAAGTTATGGTGTGTCTATGAAGAAATACAGGGATGCTGCAAATGTATGTTTTATGGCCAATACTTGTATTTCAAGACTTCTGATATGATGTAGAGGGTCAGATAATTATTTAGCAACTTGTTTTGTAACGGTGTGAGCCTCCTTTGGAAAGTTATTAAACTGGAAGGTGTCTCTATGAAGAAACCCATAGAATAAAGAGATGGTTTAAATGTATAATTTATGGCAAATACTTGTACTTTTAAGACTTCTGATATGTTCTACAAGGTCACATAATTATTTAGCAGCTTGTTTTGTAACGGTGTGAGCCTCTTTTAAAAAGGTATTGAACTGGAAGTGAAGTTATGGTGTGTCTATGAAGAAACACAGGGATGCTGCAAATGAATGTTTTATGGCCAATACTTGTATTTCAATACTTCTGATATGCTCTACAAGGTCACATGATTATTTAGCAGCTTGTTCTGTAACCGTGTGAGCCTCTTGTAAAAAGGTATTGAACTGGAAGTGAAGTCATGGTGTGTCTATGAAGAAATACAGGGATGCTGCAGATGTCTGTTTGACGGCCGATACTCATATTTCAGGGCTTCTGATCTGTTCTGCAAGGTCACATAAACATGTCGACACTTGTTTTGTAGCGGTCTGTGCCACTTGTAAAAAGGTATTGAACTGGAAGCGCAGTCATGGTGTGTCTATGAAGAAACTTTGGGATGCTGCAGATGTCTGTTTGACGGCCGATACTCGTATTTCAGGGCTTCTGATCTGTTCTACAAGGTCACATGATTATGTAGCAGCTTGTTCTGTAACCGTGTGAGCCTCTTGTAAAAAGCTATTGAACTGGAAGCGCAGTCATGGTGTGTCTATGAAGATACTGTGGGATGCTGCAAATGTCTTTTTTATGGCCGATACTCATATTTCAGGGCTTCTGATCTGTTCTGCAAGGTCACACAAACATGTTGACACTTGTTTTGTAGCGGTCTGTGCCACTTGTAAAAAGGTATTGAACTGGAAGCGCAGTCATGGTGTGTCTATGAAGAAACTTTGGGATGCTGCAGATGTCTGTTTGACGGCCGATACTCATATTTCAGGGCTTCTGATCTGTTCTGCAAGGTCACATAAACATGTCGACACTTGTTTTGTAGCGGTGTGAGCCACTTGTAAAAAGCTATTGAACTGGAAGCGCAGTCATGGTGTGTCTATGAAGATACTGTGGGATGCTGCAAATGTCTGTTTTACGGCCGATACTCGTATTTCAGGGCTTCTGATCTGTTCTGCAAGGTCACATAAACATGTTGACACTTGTTTTGTAGCGGTGTGAGCCTCTTTTAAAAAGCTATTGAACTGGAAGCGCAGTCATGGTGTGTCTATGAAGAAATACAGGGATGCCGCAAATGTCTGTTTTATGGCCGATACTCATATTTCAGGGCTTCTGATCTGTTCTGCAAGGTCACATAAACATGTCGACACTTGTTTTGTAGCGGTCTGTGCCACTTGTAAAAAGGTATTGAACTGGAAGCGCAGTCATGGTGTGTCTATGAAGAAATACAGGGATGCTGCAGATGTCTGTTTGACGGCCGATACTTGTATTTCAGGGCTTCTGATCTGTTCTGCAAGGTCACATAAACATGTTGACACTTGTTTTGTAGCGGTGTGAGCCTCTTTTAAAAAGCTATTGAACTGGAAGCGCAGTCATGGTGTGTCTATGAAGAAATACAGGGATGCCGCAAATGTCTGTTTTATGGCCGATACTCATATTTCAGGGCTTCTGATCTGTTCTGCAAGGTCACATAAACATGTCGACACTTGTTTTGTAGCAGTCTGTGCCACTTGTAAAAAGCTATTGAACTGGAAACGCAGTCATGGTGTGTCTATGAAGAAACTCTGGGATGCTGCAAATGTCTGTTTTACGGCCGATACTTCTATTTCAAGAGTTCTGATATGTTCTACAAGGTCACATAATTATTTAGCAGCTTGTTTTGTAATCGTGTGAGCCTCTTTTAAAAAGGTATTGAACTGGAAGTGAAGTTATGGTGTGTCTATGAAGAAATACAGGGATGCTGCAGATGTCTGTTTGAAGGCCGATACTCATATTTCAGGACTTCTGCTCTGTTCTGCAAGGTCACCTAATTATTTAGCAGCTTGTTTTGCTACAATATGAGACTATTTTGAAAAGTTATTGCACTGGAATTTGTGTCAATGGACAAATACATAGTGATGGTTCTTTTTGAACATCTACACTACACTAAATACTTGTACATTACAGACTTGATGTATGTTATTTTTTGTCAGATACATATATTGCTACTTAGCACCTGTTCCCTTCTTTCAAAAGCTACTAAAGTGGATGACGTGACATTGAGGAATCCCATAAAATCAGTGATGGTCCAAATTAAATATATATGTGAGGCACAAATTCTTTATAAACCATCTTAAAGACAGTTTTGCCATAGTTTTCCAAATGTTCACCCAAAATGAACATCCTGTTTGCTGTCAGGAGTTCTGAGTACTTGTCAATAATCTGATGGATTCAGTACCATGCAAAGCGATATTTTTGCAGGACTGCAAACATTAATCAATGCACGTGAATTGTGAGAGTTTCATGTTAAACAAAGATGTCATACAATAGAAAACCATAAAAGATAGTTTAGACATTATTTTTATTCAACACCTGGAGACCACTGTTAAGTCTTTATTATAAAAAAGTGAATAAAACAAGATGTGGGTTGTAGTATGTTCTGTAGGGTCCAGACAAGATTTTCCAACTTGCTTCAGAGAAGGTAAGCCATGCTTTCAAAACCTATTGAAATAAATCATATGTCATTGTTACAAGCAATACATCAACACAGTTCTTGTTCATTTTGAGGCAAATACATAAATAAAAAAGTTGTTTTAACTGTCATTAACTATGTTCAGGAGATTACACGTGATTTCCCACTTGTCTGAATTGTTACTACATTACAGTTCATTCTTCTTAAATTCCTAAACATCTTTTCAAACACCATCATTATAATGCCATTTTTATTGTGGCTAAAATAAATTCTACAGCATTACAAGTAAGTAAGTGTAAGTGATAACAATGTAAGTGATACTTGCTGGTACATCTGTAGTTGGCTACAGAATACTTGTCTGTTCGCACACAATGAAAAAAACTCGAAATTTTTAGACGGTCCCTAACGAATTTCCAGCACTACATTGGACATTCAGCAGACATTCGCTTCTAAATATGCCATAAAAACAATATTTGGCCATTTTGATCGATTTTGAAACCAATGAATTTGGTTCACAATGATGTCGCTGATTAGAATATGCCAAAAAAACCTTTATTGCACATATAATTTGAAAGTTATTGAACGCGGAAATGTGGGAAAAGTTGCGAATGTGCGAATATAAAACCAACTTTACCCAAGTGCGATTTGGCATTTCATCGATTTCCAAAGGATGCACAAAGGTATAACTCATTTAAGTGGAAATATTTTAATGATGTCGTGATTTAACTTGAATGTTGAACGTGAATGACAGCATTGTTAGCGTTGGTAAATCTGCATGAATGTTAGGCTAGTGCATCTCTGTCAAGTTTGCCTTATAAACTAATGATTGACGTATTATTAGATCGCATTTATTTTCCATAGCATAGACATGCTTTTTTAAGAATAAAATTGGTGTTTTGAGTGTGGTGGATGAAATAGTGGTAACGTTAACAATTTTCAGGCTCAACCTGGCGGGAATTTCTTTTAGCAGGGAATGCTAAATGATAGATGCTTGCATGAGTTGATTAAAACCCGCAACAGCTTAAAATTAAATAACAGAAATAACAATCTACTATGTTGATGGTATGCAACAGGAGAAGTAAGTTAGTGATTACTTAATTTTGCTTAATGCCTGACCGAAATGAATGGTACATTTAACTGAGGCAAAGTGTTTGCACCCAGATAGCAATTGTTATCTCGTGCGTGCTTTAGCTACATGAAAATGCACACCAGGTGCAATGCCATTTTATGTTCGCTTTATAAATAGATTTAAGTGTAACAGAAGTTAATGCTATGATCTTCAATTATGTGTCTGACAGTCACGGTCTATCAGCAATTGCAAAGGTGCATTTGAGCAGTAGCATCAAATGTACTGTGGAAAATGACAACTAGAGTAAAGAGGCAATAGGTCTGAGATCAATGCAATTTTTCAAAATGTTCATATTATATTATCTCCAGTCACACCCAAGTGCATGGACATTAATGGTGTTACCAATTACCAGACAAATATGCAGATAGCCTAGTCTCTGCATTTCTGCATAAAGTGCAGTGCTATTTTCTTGTTCAAAATAATTTTGACACTTGAAAACATTTATTCATCATGTTTCATATATATACATTGCAGGTGTGCCAGGTGGGTCCAAAATCTAAGGAATGCATCCCTTCATGGCATACCTTTGGTTCAGCTGCATCGGACCTACAGGGTGTGCAGTGCCCATTTCCACAGCAGCCAGTTCAAAAGACCATCTGATGTGTATGTGTAATATAAAACTGTAATATTTTTTGAAAATATGTTTAAATATGTAGCTCTTCTATCTATAATATCTAGCTCATCTTAAAGTACCTTCTAACATCTCATCTCATTCTAAAACTGCAATTTACTTTACTTCCTTTTCTCCTTTTTCTAAACTCCTACTCCCATCTACTACACTTGACATACCTGTACAGCATTTGGGAGTACATTATCCAAAATGACTGAACCCTCATCCTCTGACAGTGTCCTGATGTAGTTAAAAATAGTTTACTAGGTTGAGGATTACAAATCATGTCATTGTCTTACAGCCATGGTGGGCTGAAATGGGATGCTGTGCCCACAAAAATAGAGGCCTCTAACCCACCTCCCCCACTAGATGTCGAGAGGAAGCGTAAACCTCCGAAGACACGGCAGGAGTTGCCACGTAAAAAACGTAAGATGCTCATTTATTTCTATTTCATATATATATCTATTCAGGTAGACTGATTCTATTTCTAAAAGATGGAAGTTCAGACTTCTCTTACGTTTTACGGCAATAATATCAGAAATTTTATTAATGTTGTTCTGCAGTGAAATTATATTTAATTTGTTTTTTTGTGTGTGTGTGTGTCAGGCAAGCAGAGTCATGTTCCTCCTCCCTCCAAAGACCAGCACACCTGGGAAGCTGTAGCGGGGCCTTCATCAATGGAAGAGGGAGACATTGAGGATGTGTCAGTAGCACCTTCATCCGTACAACGGCATGTTCGTACGGCTGCTGTGAGGGAGCATTCGCTCACAATGAAGATCAGGGATCTGAAGAATCAAGTGAGTAAGCTGCGATCAAAAGTGAAACAGCTGCGACAAACAAAGGTCAGCAGGGCAGGTGATAAGGAGCGGGTGATGAAGGAACTGCAGCGTTTGCTTCCTGCTAAAGCTTTTGCTTTTGTGCGCACACAATTACGCATGTCTCAGTGAAAGTGTCAAGGTTACAGGTGGACCACTCAGGATAAAGCTTTCTTCCTGTCCCTGTGGCACGCAAGTCCAAAATGTTATCGGCTTCTCTGCAGAGTGTTTTCTATGCCCTCTGTCCGCACTTTGCAAAAAACCATCCAGGCTGTTGACTTCAAAACTGGTTTCAATAACACTGTTTTGGCCACCATGAAGAAGGCCATGGAGACCACCAAGCCCATCGACAAGCTGTGTGCCATCATCACAGACGAGATGTCATTAAAAGAAGCATTGCACTATGACGAAGCTGCTGACAGGGTTGAGGGCTTTGAGGACTTCGGCAGAGGTCAGCGCACCCCTTATGTGGCCAACTACGCCTCTGCTTTTATGGTAAGAGGCCTGTTCACAAAGTGGAAGCAGCTCTTTGGCTACTGTTTTACTAGTGGGCCCATACCACACACGCGACTCCATTCAATGCTTGTTGATGGAATCCGCGAGCTGAGGAAAGCAGGAATGGAGTGCTTGGTGTTTATATGTGACCAGGGTGCTGGGAACCGTGCCATGCTTACTTGCCTTGGAGTGACCAAGGAACAGCCATTCTTCAGTGTTGATGGCATCAGAGTGTTTTGCCTTTGGGATCCACCTGACCTCATAAAAAACATCCGGAACAATTGGCGTCATCGTGGCTTCACTCTGGATGGTGATGAAATTACCTGGGGAATTTTGGAGGATCTCTACACTTATGACAGTAGGCAAGAAATACGTTTGTGCTGTCGTCTTACCAAGAAGCATGTCCATCTTCCTCCATTTGCTTCCATGCGGGTAAGGTTCGCCACACAGGTCCTGAGTCACTCAGTTGCTGTTGGGATCAAGACTCTGGCAGACATTAAGGGTCTTACAGGCCAACGTCAGCAAAACTATCTTGCAGCTGCCCGTTTCTGTGAAAACTTCAATGGCCTCTTTGACTGCTTCAATTCCAAACTGCTCAAGGATTCTCAGAGGTTGAAATGTGCAATCTCAGATGCATCTTCACATTTTGCATTTCTGGACAAATGCATGGAGTGGCTCCCACGCCTGAGGCTTGTTGGTGGTAAATGTAACAAGAAGCAGATTCCATGTGTGGAGGGGTGGCAACACAACATCGTCTGTCTGAAAATGCTGTGGTCTGACCTTCGGCAACGTCATCCAGTGTCCTTCCTCTTAACAAATCGTCTTAATCTAGACTGCCTGGAAAATGCCTACTCAAGTATCAGAGGTATGTTAAATACACTTTATATTCATAATACATATATGTGATATATTCAATGTTATCCATATATAGTAATTGCCAAGTCTTGCTGATTTCCTTACTTTGAAAACCGATGTTGGTGTGTGTTTCAGCCCGTGGGGGGAATCGTGACAACCCAGACTCCGTTCAGTTTGAATGTGAATACCGAGCTGTGGCCACAGGATTGATGTTCAGCAACTCCGAAAAGACCAATTGTGAACAAGACCTTGACATGTTTCTGCTGCAGTTCAGTGCATATGCCTCTCAAGAGAGTCCCCTGGTCAACGTTGACCCTGAGAGCATTATGGAAGAACATGGCTACTGTAGAGTGGCCACTGATTGTGGTGAGTAATTATTAATTATGTTGAATATGTTTTGCTTTCCAATAGGGCTGGGTGATATGGGCAAAAAAAATTATCACAATAAATTTTTTTATATCAGTCGATATCGATAATTATCGCGATAAATGTCAAATCTTTATTTCTTTCAAGTTTAAAGGCAGATTTTTGCTCCTAAGTGAAAGTTGTAGAAAGCAGAGCATTAATTGTGGTTTTAAACTACTCTTTATTGTCAGAACATATCATGATAAACATGTGAACATTTCGATTCGTTCCGCTTTTGGCGCATAAACATCGAACATTTATTGAACTCTTGATATCGTTTTATCGAGAAAAATTATATCACGATAATTATCGTTATCGCTTTATCGCCCAGCCCTACTTTCCAATTACATTTGAACTAATAACGCTTAATTATCTTCTATCCTTCATTAAGAAGTTTCAATGGACTGCACTGAGGTCAGGGAGAGAGAATCTCTTGTGTGAGTCAGGGAGAGTAGTCAGCAGGGACCAGCTGTCTACTGCTGGAAACTCTGAGGGAGAGTGCTCAGCCAGTACCAGCTCTCTCCAAGAACATCAGGTCTAGACCAAAAGACAGAACTGAGGATTTTCAATCTAGCACACAACATAATTATTGACCGTATTGTCTTTGAACGATTTTGTGACAGTAATAATGACCTAATCATAACTTGTATTTTTGACCGTTTTTTTTTTTTTTTTTGTCAGTGCATTTGTCAATGTTATATTTTGTTGTTTTCATTTCTAGAGCAGTGATGCTGTCCTGAGGTCTGACGTCGGCCCACCTGAAGTTGTCCTGGATCTACTGACTAAGCCTTCAGCACAATCATCTCCAGCCTTTGACCATGATGGAAATGTGTTGGTCTACATCGCTGGATACATCGCTGACAAGGTTCTGGGAAAATTTACTGATCCTGAAGGTCCCTGTAAGGAGTGCACACTTCTTAGCACACACGTTCCTACTGATAGTAGATACACTTTCCTTAAAGACAAACAGTACACTGACCTCGTCTTAGGAGAGAAGGGCCTGAAAGTGCCCAGCACTGCCCCGGTGGACTTACTCACAGCCCTGGAGTCTAACTTCCGGAAATACATCAGCAGTGTTATTCACAGTGTTGGCCTGGGAGAGAAATTATTTACTAGCAGCATGGAGGCTGTCAGTGAGTGCAGGGAAGTAGTGTGTAGCAGGGAAGAGTGCAAGAAATCACTTGTGTACTTGGTGAAATTATTCAACAGGATAAGAATTCATCATGTATTGCGCACCCAAAATCGGCACATCTCTCAGCCTAATCAGAAACGTAACAGAAAATTCTTGAAGTTAACTCATCAGTAAATTGTTGGCTCCTCACAGACTCTTAATGTCACAATCATCCTTTTCCACGTCTACTCCTCCTTCTCCTTTCTTGTTACATTAACACTTCCATTCTATGTCAATGTCCTCCATCTCACATCCACCACTACCAGCCTAGGTCGTCTAGGAGCACTTCACTTCAATCAGTTAAATCAGCCGTTCTTTCAATCAGTTCAAAGGATCAGTTCTTTCATCATATGATCAGTTCTTTCAATCAGTTCAAAGGATCAGTTCTTTCATCATATGATCAGTTCTTTCAATCAGTTCAAATGATCAGTTCTTCCAATCAGTTATTGTTCATTTTTAGAAATCTATACAAAACTTGAACTGATATTTATTGTTTGTTTGTTCAAATCTCTACCAGTGTAGAGGTTTTGCTGTTCGTTTTTAGAAATCTATACAAAACTTGAACTGGCTAGTAGTACACTAGTTTCTGAAAGATGGTCAGAGTTCTTTTTTGTTCATGTGTGCATTTGCTAGATTATACACCTTTTTTGACTAATGCTTCCATTCTATGTCAATGCCTCTTCTCTCACAAAAAGAAAAAAAATACAAACAAACTTCTCATACACAAATGCACACACAATAGATGGTGGTGTCTGATTAATTACTGAGATCTTATGGCACCACTTCCATTTTAGTACTGTTTATAGTTCATGTGTGCACTTGCTAGATTGCACATCTTTTTTTTTTGTACCTTTCCGTCTGTAATAGGACATTCACAGATTGTTTTTGTTCTTGCCATTGAAACGTTCACTGTGTGCACTTTCACTGAAGATGTTGAAAAACAAGTTGTTAATATTTTTGTGAAATTCTATGTAAAAGATGAACTGTCTTTAGAAATGGTCATTTATAATTTTATTTATTTTATTTATTTATTTATTTTTCCAAATCATATATATGGTGATGTTCACTAATGTCAAAATCAACATTTGAATAAACCTTATTACTGTGTGTCTGCCTATATATATTATTTCATGAATTTCTGTTATTCATATAACAAGGAAAATGCATAATAGAACATAAATATTGATAGATTAAAGGTTTGCAGTAATTTTATAATTGTATCTTTGCAAACCGTAAGTGGTAGGCTAATGAAGCCGATTCGGTGGGGGACATACCCTTACTATAGGAATCTTATAGTATTTTGGGACAAAATATTATAGTAATCTTATAGGAATACTAGGCCTGTAGTAATTTGGGACATACTACAGAAGTACGATAAGACTACTATAGAAATACTATAGCAGCTTAAAAATATTATAGAGGTATTACAGAACATCACAGAAGTATGTTATGTTCTGTAATACCTGTATAATATCCTAGAGCCGCTATAGTATTTCTATAGTAGTCTTATAGTACTTCTATAGTAATCTTTTGTCCCAAAATACTATTTTCCTAAGGGTAATTAGGCCATGCATAACCGACACATAGACGTATATTTTCTGTCATTTAACGTCGGTCATCCTCATTAATGTATTTTAAATTGTTTTCATATTTAGATATGATGGCCAGAAAAAATTAAGTTATGTTAAGTTTTTGTTATGTTAAGTTTTTCAGTGCCATTGACTCCCATTATTTCTCGGCGTTTTGCTTCAGTTTTCAGTCCATAATGGCGGCCGCGCCGTCACGTCATGGGGGCAACTGTTGCTATGGAGCGTTCTATTGAGTTTCGCCTCTTGGCTTCTATACTCTTTGGTCAGGGTACGTTTTTATATACACACACACACACACACACACACACACACAACATATATATAGACATGTAAACCATCTCTGAGTTTTCTTATATCGTGTTATATTGTTAATGGACATAACTACTGTATACATGTGATCCCTAAAAAAAATCGTGTTCTTTAGCCCTGCAATGAATAAGCGAAAGTGACCGCACATTGGATAGTCTACAGTATTCTAAAGTTCCAGATATAATTGTTTGCGCTCTGCTTTAACACTGGGTTTTGTTATAAACCATAAATATTTGACTGAAAGGTGACTATTAATATCTGTTTGCTTGAAATTTAACTTTGAAATGTTGCAACTGTTGCCCCGCTTTCTACTTCTCAAACCTCGGTCTTTCTATGTTATCGTGCTGGAAAACACGAAGGAACATTGTGCTTTGCGAGTTACCCTTTTCTTCATAACTGTAGTGGCGTGTACCACAGTTTGCTTTGCCGATTGCGAAACGTGATTGGTAAATAATTTGCCAGAATATACCCTGACCCACGAGATCTGTTGTTAACTGGACTTTGATTTTCTCCAAGATGAAGTCGTGTCAGGTGACAAACATCAATCGTGAAGATCGCACAGGTGTTTAACAGCGATCACAAACCGAAAGTGTTTTAAAGACTTCTGGATTCTGTTCCTGCAGCACAAGATCGTCTGAACTACTGCAAGTAAGTCTGAATACTTTCTCCATTACACTTATTTAGGAGAATGATGAACGCATTTCAGAGCTGTATGAAGCGTGATTTGTTAAGTTATAACTTATACCTGTCTGTCGCAGAATAACAAACCACCGAGAAGCAGAAAGATATTAATAAAACAAACCGTTTAAAGACGATGAATGTTAAAACATTTTAACAAGTCTTTACAAATGTAGCATTAATAATAATTATAAAAGTGTTATTTTATTTCCTCTTTTTCCATTTTAAGACTCGAGGCTGAAAGTGTTCTGTGATCAAACAGAGAGACGATAAACACAAACAAAACTTTTCTTTTAAACTTCTTAAGTAATGTGTATGTAAATAAAGACGTGTGTTGTGAGTGATCTGAAGAGATTATTACATGGCAGTATATTTGTAGTAGGGCTGGGCGATATGGCCTAAAAAAAATCCACCATTTTTTCACAAAAAAAAAAAAATCTGATTTACGATTTAAATCGACCCCACCCCCCACTTAAAATTAATATTCAGATGACAAAGAAATTGTTCAAAACAAGTTTTAACTTTATGTAGTTTTGATTTGACCTTCTGGGATTTGATCTGGATTTCCCCCTTGGGGTTAAAGTTCAATCAGAAACAACAAGACAAAAAGACAAGATGGCAGGCCCTGCCATTGTAAACCATGAAAACGTTACATAACATAAAATGTAACACAACATTCTTATCATACTGGGTACAGTTTGTAAATGTTTGTAAAACTGTCAGAGGTCTTCACTTTTTTTTTTTTTTTTCATGGGAGCCACACTGATAGGGCAGAGTCAATCAGAGAGCCACTTCTACCGCAAAGTATCAAAAGACAACATCACTGGCTTCTAGTGTCTTTTGTTGTATCGCACCACTCGTGTCCGATGTAGACCTGGTGTAAGTTTTTTTAATGGGTTATGTTGTAGCCCTGCTTGTTTTTATTTTTTTTTATGAAATATCTGTATTGACTGCATGATCATACCATCGTATTATTTACTGCCATGCGAGCCACAAAAGTAAAGCTTGGCGAGCCGTGCAACGAGTAACACTGTTGCAGGTCTTTTTTTTTTGTAACTTTTTCAAAAAGTGAAATTTTCATATTCTAGATTCATTACATGAAGAATAAAACATTTTGAAAGTTTTTTTTTTTTTTTGGTTTAATTTTGATGATTAGAGCTTAATTTAATGAATGTAATTATTGCATTTAAGAACACTGAAAATTATCAAAAAAAAAGAATAAAAAGGAGTTAAACAAATATTATTTAATTATTTAAAATGCTTTTTAAAGAGACCTTGTCCTCTGGTGTGACAGTACAGGCGTCACAACGGAGGAGATTTCAGCCTTTTCTGTCAATTAATGACCTTGCTATTCCAAGCTAACCTGTCATTAGTGGCAAGCCAGACACATTTGCATAATTTTCTATGATTATGTAGTTTAACATGCACTTTTTACAAAAAAAAAAAATATATATATAATTTAGGGTTGTCATATTAATGCACAACAAAGCATAAAACATTTGAGGTGGTTCCAAAAAAGTTTAAAGGATATGGTGTCACTCCAGATGACATGGTTTTCAGATACAAAATGTCAAGTTTCTACGTTTTCAGACATGTATGGATAAAAAAAAAAGATTGCCATTTACTAAAATAGTAAATTATGGCAGAGGTATTTATTAAAATTTTTATGCTTTTATTTTTCATTTATAAAAGTTGTCATTTATCGAACCATACTTGAGACGGTCACACCACAGGACAATTTTGAGATTTGGCTCAAAAATGTAAAAAAATCTAATAACATTGCAGATCTATAACAGGTCCGTGTAGGACAAATAAATGTGTGTGTGTGTGTGTATGTGTATATATATATATATATATATATATATATATACACACTGCTCAAAAAAATTAAAGGAACACTTTTTAATCAGAGTATAGCATCAAGTAAATTAAACTTCTGGGATATTGATCTGGTCAGTTACGTAGCAGAGGGGGTTGTTAATTCATTTCAGCTGCTTTGGTGTTAATAAAATTAACAACAGGTGCACTAGATGGGCAACCATTAGAAAACCCCCAAAACAGGAATGGTTTTACAGGTGGAGGCCACTGACATTTCTTTCTCTACTCATCTTTTCTGATTGTTTTTCACTAGTTTTGCATTTGGCTAGGGTCAGTGTCACTACTGGTAGCATGAGGCGATACCTGGACCCTACAAAGGTTGCACAACTCCTCCAGGATGGCACATCAATATGTGCCATTGCCAGAAGGTTTGCTGTGTCTCCCAGCACAGTCTCAAGAGCATGTAGGAGACTCCAGGAGACAGGCAGTTACTCTAGGAGAGCTGGACAGGGCAGTAGAAGGCCCTTAACCCATCAGCAGGACCTGTATCTGCTCTTTTGTGTGCAAGGAGGAACAGGATGAGCACTGCCAGAGCCCTACAAAATGACCTCCAGCAGGCCACTGGTGTGAATGTCTCTGAGAAAACAATCAGAAACAGACTTCATGAGGGTGGCCTGAGGGCCTGACGTCCTCTAGTGGGCTCTGTGCTCACTGCCTGGCACCGTGTCGCTTGATTGGCATTTGCCATTGAACACCAGAATTGGCAGGTCCGCCTCTGGCGCTCTGTGCTTTTCACAGATGAGAGCAGGTTCACCCTGAGCATGTGTGACAGATGTAAAAGGGTCTGTAAAAGCGGTGGAGAATGTTATGCTGCCTGTAACATTGTTCAGCATTACCGGTTTGGTGGTGGGTCAGTGATGGTCTGGGAAGGCATATCCATGGAGGTACACAGAGACCTCTACAGGCTAGACAATGGCACACTTACTGCCATTAGGTATCGGGATGGAATCCTTGGACCCGTTGTCAAACCCTACGCTGGTGCATTGGGTCCTTGTTCCTCCTGGTGCATGACAATGCCCGGCCTCATGTGGCGAGAGTATGCAGTCAGTTCCAGGAGGATGAAGGAATTGATACCATTGAATGTCCCCCACGCTCGCCTGACCTAAATCCAATAGAACACCTCTGGGACATTATGTTTCGGTCCATCTGACGTCGCCAGGTTGCACCTCAGACTGTCCAGGAGCTCAGTGATGCCCTGGTCCAGATCTGGGAGGGAATACCCCAGGACACCATCCTTCGTCTCATTAGGAGCGTGCCCTGACGTTGTCAGGCATGCATACAAGCACGTGGGGGCCATACAAACTACTGAGTACCATTTTGAGTTGCTGCAATGAAATTTCAGCTTAATGGACTAGCCTGCTGCATCCTTTTTTCACTTTGAGTGTCTTTGAATTCAGCCCTCTGTAGGTTGATAATTTTCTTTTCTATTAAACAATGTGGCATCTTTTCATTCCTAACAAATTACCCAGTCCATATCAGTATAGATATCCTGCATGATATTTTTCCCCATTGAGATTTGATGTGTTTTCAAAGTGTTCCTTTAATTTTTTTGAGCAGTATATATATATATATATATATATATATATATATATATATATATATATATATATATATATATATATATATATTTATTTATTTATATATTATTATTATTATTTTTTTTTAAATATGTCCTGAAATATTATGGGGGTCCAGCAGTCAATAATGTTTTAGAACCACAGACAACGTAACTTTTTTTTTTTTTTAATGAAAAGTTGGCTTTGAAATAACAACACAATTAATTGAGTTATAGTTCATGTTTAATATGTTTAAGAATGAAAATGTAAAATGTTAAAATATTCAAATCATGTAATGTTAACTTTATTGACCCCTTATGAATATAAACATGATTACTGCACGCAGGATGATGGGCAAACAGTGTCTGTGCTGACAGATGTGCTGCCTCTCTCAGGTGAGAGTGGTGCGAAGTGGTCATCGTCCACAATCAAGGTTTAAAAATTCATATTTCAAAGCATTTATTCAACAAAAGGTAATATGTAACAATTTATGATAACATAATATTCATTTAAATACGGCTGTAGTACTGTGGGAAACACATTAAATAGAAATGTACATTTTCGCTGCTCTAGCTGTCTCCCCTCCAAAGCTGCAGTCTTGAAGTGTTGATTGCCCACCGTCTGACCTGCCGTGGCATGGTTAAACAGTATTTGAATTGAAATAATTTTGACCAAATCCTTTTCTGTAATGTACATGTATAGGCCTGTTTACACTTTAGTGCCATTTTACTGATCAGATATTTGTTAAAACTGTTCCACTTACAATTGACCAGTGAAGATGACTGTCCTTGTTTTTGGAATGGTTCAATAATAATGTTCAAAAATAATTTTTCAGAGTAGTGTGCTGCAGTGCTGTCACATGACAAACAGTGAACATTAATTCAGCACTGTCAGCTGTCAATATTACCTCACAAATAAATGTGTTAATAAGGGGGTTAATGCTAGTAAATAATGCTATATTGCCCAGTTAAACTCATTTCTGAACTTTACATATTGAGCAGAACTGAATCAACACTGAACAATGATACTATTTTCTTTTTGGGAGTTACACTAATTGGAAAAAGCTATATATTCACTAAGTGCAAATAATGATAAATTCTGTTTACACTAAAATAGTGATATGTGTAAATAGTAGTTCGGTGGCAGATATTTATACCTCAGTACTGAAGTGCATTATAAAACAGTATGAAATAACACATTGAGTGTAAATTATCATATTAAAATTATTAAATGGATGCCGATTAGGAAAAGCCCTCTCTACTCCTACCCCAGCCATTCCCAGTAAACACATTTATTATTAATGAGGCATTTTATTTCCACTTTTCAAATATTTCCTTCATTTTTATTGAAAATAAATGCATTTCTGACCAGGGGTCTGTTCTTCGTATGTGGATTACCCAGCTCGCTGGAGTTTATTGTTGCTGATTTGACCAGATTGTTAGGTTAGAAGCACCTACAGCATCAGCTGAAACTGTAATGAAATACAATTATTGGCAAAACAGATTTAACAAATGCTCCACTGTGTTTTTGAGTTTGAGCTCTGGAGAATGTGGAATGCTCCTATTTATAGTGTGTTTTTATAGCAGTGAGAAATGTAGCCAATCACAGACATGTTTGTTGATCTCTTGAATGCAGTGACCAATCAGAGGTGTTTAAGAGGTTTTATTCAGTGCAGAGTAATGCAGTTTTATCTGTTTTACTGATTTTAATGAAAAGTTGTGAGATCATGAACTGAGATGAGTGACAGATTTTTAGTATAATTGTGAAGTGAGCTGTCTTTTGCACTTTCGAGGTTATATAGATATAATCTGTTGAATAAGAGTATAGTTTATCATGCTGCTAAGAGCACCGATGGCCAATTACATGCTGCAAAGTTTTGTGAGTGACATCTACATGAATGTGTGATTTACTCTGAAGCTGACATCATGATACTAGCACGGGACAAAAATATGGCATGTCAAAATAGATGCGTGCAATGTAAATGCAGACTAATAGATTACTATAATTTAGTTATTCCTAATCATAATATGCTTAGTTTCTATTTATTTCAAAGGCTATATGCTTAATATGTAGCTCTGCTTGACACATTTTGTATAAGGGTCACTAATCCATGTCTCTTGTCTGAGGGGTCCTTGCCCTGAACTTTGAAGACCCCTGATATAAAAGCACTATAGAGATAAAGGTGACATCATTTGATTTAATCAGAAATGTACCATAGAGATTAAAGTATAATTTATCTCTTCCTAACAATATTGTTTTTAGATACACAGTAATATTTTGTAGTTTACATACATACTTATTGTACATATAAAGTGTTGAAATGTGTTGCATTGTGGGAAACAGTATCCCATTCAGTGTCTTCAGATGCATACATCAGATTTCAGCAAATGTAGTAGGTAATCCAGGAACTCCATGCATTCAGAAAACTCTCATGCTATTCACAGTATACACGCAGCATACTGCAATAGAGTAGGAGTTGTATGGTAGTATGCCATTCCAAACCCAGCTTCAGCACTGATTTTTAAAGGATTTGTTGTAAAGTGAAGGGAACTAAAAATATCCTGTTGGTACGTTAGCCTATAGCATTATTAGGCCTGCCATTATTATTTCTTAATGTGATGAAATGCTACTCTCACAAACTGAATTTATTTTTTAGCGTGTTTAAAAAAACAAAAAAAAAAACATGCAGCAAACGAAAATAGGCGATTAATCGGTTAAAATGTGTTAGGCCTATTGTAGGTTAACAAATTTACATTATATACTTAGGAACAGAGTATGGGCCTAATCTAGGCTATGTTGTTAACTATTTACAAGTTTGGTTTATGTTTTTATCCAGCTTTTTTTTCCATTGCATCTGAAAATGACTTTGTGCATGCGCATTCACTTCGCATGCTCAACCTGCCTCCCACGATGCACAGTTGTGGACGATTTCAAAATGTTTGATATAAAGGTTGCTGACATTATACAGGAGTTGTTCATTAAAAAAAAAAAAAAGTCAAAATATATTGTTAGTTTTATGCTAACATGCAATCAAGGTCTTCGGATACTATATAAGATACAAGTTCATTTAGCCTATTTAACATGCATTGTGACATTTTACTGTTTCAAATTTATAAACTCCTTAAAGGGTTAGTTCAGCCAAAAATGAAAATTATGTCATTAATGACTCACCCTCATGTCGTTCCAAACCCGTAAGACCTCCGTTCATCTTCGGAACACAGTTTAAGATATTTTAGATTTAGTCCGAGAGCTTTCTGTCCCTCCATTGAAAATGTATGTACGGTATACTGTCCATGTCCAGAAAGGTAATAAAAACATCATCAAAGTAGTCCATGTGACATCAGAGGGTCCGTTAGAATTTATTGAAGCATCGAAAATACATTTTGCTCCAAAAATAACAAAAATTACAACTTTATTCATCATTTTCTTCTGTTCCGGGTCTGTTGTGAACGCGACTGCTGTGACTGTTGACGTACGACGCTGCTGACGTGTTCTCTGGTGCGCCCAATAACAAAGAAAACACGTCAGCAGCGTCGTACGTCAACAGTCACAGCAGTCGCGTTCACAACAGACCCGGAACAGAAGAAAATGATGAATAAAGTCGTAATTTTTGTTATTTTTGGAGCAAAATGTATTTTCGATGCTTCAACAAATTCTAACGGACCCTCTGATGTCACATGGACTACTTTGATGATGTTTTTATTACCTTTCTGGACACGGACAGTATACCGTACATATACATTTTCAATGGAGGATCAGAAAGCTCTCGGACTAAATCTAAAATATCTTAAACTGTGTTCCGAAGATGAACGGAGGTCTTAACGGGTTTGGAACAACATGAGGGTGAGTCATTAATGATATAATTTTCATTTTTGGCTGAACTAACCCTTTAAGATTTTAAAGTCAGTTTAATAGTATTGAAATTCAAGTTGAATCTAGTATTAAAAAAAGGTTTTAATTGCTTAAATTATCTCTATGAATTAATAAGTTAGCATGACTTTTTCATCATAGCATTTTTTACGAGCTGTATTCGTTTTCTGAAACCAAGCACCCACTTTTTTCTTTTTTAAATCTCCTACAACCTCTTTTTTTTTAAGGAAGGTGCCATCAGGGAGACCTAAAGATAATAACATCATCATTAGAGTTGCCAATTAACTTCAGAAATGGAAAATAAGGGCTAATAGAGGTTCTTTCTTTTATTCTTTATTTATAATGTTTATTCTTGAAGAAAATAAGTATTTATTCTCTAAGAAAATAAGGGAAAGAATATAAGGGACGATCCAATTATTTGTAATGTACAATAATATAGGCCTATATCTGCCTGCAGTTAAAAAGTTATCATATTTGTTTTGATCCACCCATTTATGTAGGCTACAATTATTCTAAAAATAAAAATAAATAATGTCATAAAAAATGCTATCGGCCTGAATAAATTTTACCATTATAGAATTGGGGTAGTAATTTAGGAGGTGAAAATTGTCACGATCTCTAGCTGGAGTGCCTGTGAGCTTCATTAGAGGGCACTACATTCCAGACTCTTGCCACTTTAACCTGGACTCCATTTCCCATAATCCTTTCCCAGGACTCCTCATCAGTTGCAATCACCTGTCTCTCATCACCTCATCAGTCTCGCACTATAAAGGTTGCACACATCCACATACACTTTGCTGATTATTGTTTAGCCTGTACCCTGTTCCCTGTATCCGTGTTTCTTTGCTTTGCCGTGCCTCCTTGTTTTTGACCTTGGACTGTTTATCTGGTTTATGATTGTTTTGTTGCCTGCCCTGACCTTTGCCTGTTTACGGATTCCTCTTTGTCTTTGCCTGGGACATTATTGTTTGCTGGTACTGGACTCTGCCTGTTTGACCACTCTATAATAAAGCCTGCATTTGGCTCCTCAACTCTGTTGTCACGACGCCTCCATCATAACAGAATAATCAGCCGAACAAGGATCCAGCGGCTTTCCTGAACGACACTGGGCAGGTATGGACACTGCAAGACTGTTATTAGCTCTCGAGCAGGGCACCCGATCACTTGAGAGCTATATTCAAGAGTATTTAGATCTTGAGTGTTTTTCTGATCTGCCGGACTGTGTGCTTATAGACTTCTTTTGTGAGGTCATTACCCAGCCCCTCAAATCGCGACTAATAAGCGAGAGTCCCCATTTATCTCTCAGTCAGTTTATGGACTATGCTTTGTGTGTTGGCTCTTCATTCACTGGGGGTGTCGTGGAGGAGGAACGTGACATAGCACTCACTCATGTTATGGCAGCCGCACTAGAGCACGAGCACAGAATGGCGGCAACAGCTGAGCCTAATTGCAAGATGGCCGCCAGCCCGGTGCCACTGCACAAGATGGCCGCCAATCCAGAGGCCGCTCCTCGCAAGCACGATCCAGAACCCGCTCCTCGCATTCGCCCTCTAGAGAGAGGTCAGGTCATGGCACTTCCTCCAGAAATGGCAGTCACCGTTGACCTTCCAGAGTCAGGTCAAGTCGCCGTTGATGTTCTCAAGTCACTATTGAGCACCCAGAGCCTCGTCACGTCCCAGCCGAACTCCCAGAGCCTCGTCACGTCCCAGCCGAACTCCCAGAGCCTCGTCACGTCCCAGCCGAACTCCCAGAGCCTCGTCACGTCCCAGCCGAACTCCCAGAGCCTCGTCTCATCCTGTCGGTTACACCCAGCAATGTTCTCTCAGTCTGTTGTGTTTCTGTCAAGGAGACTCTTACCGCTGTGGAACCTCCAGAGGTGGCGGCAACTGCTGCAGAACCTTTGGAGGTGTCAGTAGTATCCATCCACGAACTCACGTCTGTCCTGTCACGGCCATGGAGGCCATCTATGAACTCACAGCCTGTCCTGTCATGGCCATAAAGGCCATCTATGAACTCTCGCCCTACCATGTCACGGCTTTGGAGGCCGTTTGGAAAATCTCTAACCACATCTGCCATGTCAAGATCTCTAGCTGGAGTGCCCGTGAGCTTCATTAGAGGGCACTCCATTCCAGACTCTTGCCACTTTACCCTGGATTCCATTTCCCATAATCCTTTGCCAGGACTCCTCATCAATTGCAATCACCTGTCTCTTATCACCTCATCAGTCTAGCACTATAAAGGTTGCAGACATCCACACACACTTTGCTGATTATTGTTTAGCCTGTACCCTGTTCCCTGTATCCGTGTTTCTTTGCTTTGGCTTGCCTCCTTGTTTTTGACCTTGGACTGTTTATCTGGTTTGATTTGTTTTGCTGCCTGCCCTGACCTTTGCCTGTTTATGGATTCCTCTTTGTCTTTGCCTGGGACATTATTGTTTGCGGATACTGGACTCTGCCTGTTTGACCACTCTATAATAAAGCCTGCATTTGGATTCTCAACTCTGTTGTCATGACGCCTCCATCATAACAAATATACTGAGAAATTACAAATGGCATGGGATTTTAAAGCATAACAATTGAAGATCTATGAAACATTTCTATGATGCATTTTTTTTTTTAAACAATGGCACTTAAAGTTTTCAATTAAAATATTTCAACCGTATAGCCTGTGAATAAATAAAATGCATACTTTTTAATGAAAGAACACTTATAGAGTGTATGTTGCTTCTGGTGTTTGGATTTGTACTTCAATATATTGAGCTCCACGTTTAAGAATAGCCTACAAACTGATTTTGTAAAGTCAAACCGCCAGCCCAGACGGTGAAGCTGGTTCATTTATAGCGAGTCACGATCGCTGTGAAGTGGGAGCAGCTGATGGAGGATTCCACTTGGTCTTAAAGCCTTCCTTAAATGCCTACGTTCACAAATGATAATTTTCACAAAAATAATGATTAATTATCAATTGATAATTTGTTATTATTTTGGTCTAGTGAAAATAATAATATGGGCTGTGAGAAAATAATGGATAAAAAGAGTAGGGCTGCTGTGAGTGCAGGCATGTTTCAACCCAGTAACAGGAAAACACACCGTTCCTCACAGCCAAAAAACAGACTGAATTCAGTTCAGCTGGAGGGGGTTGGGGTTTGGGGTAGTTCAGTATAGCTTGTGGGGGTCGAAATAAAGGTGTGAATCTCTTGGTCTTTCATATGGACAGTGTCTTATGAGGGTTTCAAACATGCTGAACAGGTTTTTAGGACATATTGGTTTTAGAACAACTTTAAAGAAAGGTTTAAACCACTTCAAATGTTGACTACTGTATAGCGCAATAAAGTTTATTAGTTATTATAACTTAATTTCAGAGGAAGTTGCCTTAACTTTTGCCCCCCTACTTAAAATCAATATTCAAATGATAAAAAGAAATTGTTCAAAACAAGTTTAAATTTAATTCTTTATCATTTACCAGTCAAATTTATAACTGAGACAAGATGATTTTAAAAAAGCAGTAACGTTATTACCTTACTGCTGGAAAGACCTTTATTTTATTTATTTATTTATTTTTTAATACTAGCCCATCATGCATCTAACATGCATTATTATTATTATTTCTTATATAAATTATTTGTAAATATAGCAGACACTGTCTAGTCTACGATCTGGTTCATTTCGTAGGGTGAAACATCTCTCTCACTCAGCACCAGAGTATGTGAGAGTGGAGCAGCAACAATTTCCCCTCCGCGCTCAGAGCATTTAATAATCACTCCGCTCCGCACTCACTGATACCAGAAACACTGCTCTGCCTTCGCTCCATGACTAAAGTTGAAATGTTATGTTCATAATGTAGCCTATAAAAATAAAATAAAAATGAATAAATAAATAAAATAACAGGAGAGTTTCAAAGGGGATTAGGCTATTTTGTGCAAACTTTTTTTCATACCAAACGCCAAACTAATAACATTGTCAAGTCAAGTCACCTTTATTTATATAGCGCTTTAAACAAAAAAGATTGCATCAAAGCAACTGAACAACATTAGGAAAACAGTGTGTCAATAATGCAAAATGACAGTTAAAGGCAGTTCATCATTGAATTCAGTGATGTCATCATGCAGCTCAGTTCAGTTTAAATCGTATCTGTGCAATAATTTGCAATCAAGTCAACGATATCGCTGTAAATGAAGTGTCCCCAACTAAGCAAGCCAGAGGCGACAGCGGCAAGGAACCAAAACTCTATCGGTGACAGAATGGAGAAAAAACCTTGGGAGAAACCAGGCTCAGTCGGGGGGCCAGTTCTCCTCTGACCAGACGAAACCAGCAGTTCAATTCCAGGCTGCAGCAAAGTCAGATTGTGCAGAAGAATCATCTGTTTCCTGTGGTCTTGTCCCAGTGGTCGTCTGAGACAAGGTCTTTACAGGGGATCGTTCTCTGGGGCTCATCTAGTTGTCCTGGTCTCCGCTGTCTTTCAGGGCTGTAGAGGTCCTTTCTAGGTGCTGATCCACCATCTGGGCTGGATACGTACTGGATCCGGGTGACTGCAGTGACCCTCTGACTTGGATACAGACTGGATCTGGTGGCTATGGTGACCTCGGAATAAGAGAGAAACAGACTAATATTAGCGTAGATGCCATTCTTCTAATGATGTAGCAAGTACATCGGGTGTTATGGGAATTGTTCCTGGTTCCGGTTTACCTAATTAATGCAGCCTAAAAATCCTTTAACGGATTTGGATATTAGAAGCGTATTAGTGTGCTATGTGTAAGCCAGGTTAAAGAGATGGGTCTTTAATCTGGATTTAAACTGCAAGAGTGTGTCTGCCTCCCGAACAATGTTAGGTAGGTTATTCCAGAGTTTGGGCGCTAAATAGAAAAAGGATCTGCCGCCCGCAGTTGACTTTGATATTCTAGGTATTATCAAATTGCCAGAGTTTTGAGAACGGAGCAGACGTGGAAGACTATAATGTAACAAGAGCTTGTTCAAATACTGAGGTGCTAAACCATTCAGGGCTTTATAAGTAATAAGCAAGATTTTAAAATCTATACGATGTTTGATAGGGAGCCAGTGCAGTGAAGACAGAACCGGGCTAATATGATCATACTTCCTGGTTCTAGTAAGAACTCTAGCTGCTGCATTTTGGACTAACTGGAGTTTGTTTACTAAGCGAGCAGAACAACCACCCAATAAAGCATTACAATAATCTAACCTTGAGGTCTTAAACGCATGGATTAACATTTCTGCATTTGACATTGAGAGCATAGGCCGTAATTTAGATATATTTTTGAGATGGAAAAATGCAGTTTTACAAATGCTAGAAACGTGGCTTTCTAAGGAAAGGTGGCTATCAAATAGCACACCTAGGTTCCTAACTGATGACGAAGAATTGACAGAGCAGCCATCAAGTCTTAGACAGCGTTCTAGGTTATTACATGCAGAGCTTTTAGGTCCTATAATTAACACCTCTGTTTTTTCAGAATTTAGCAGTAAGAAATTACTCGCCATCCAGTTTTTTATATCGACTATGCATTCCATTAGTTTTTCAAATTGGTATGTTTCGCCGGGCCGCGAAGAAATATAGAGCTGAGTATCATCAGCATAACAGTGAAAGCTAACACTGTGTTTCCTGATGATATCTCCCAAGGGTAACATGTAAAGCGTGAAGAGTAACGGCCCTAGTACTGAGCCTTGAGGTACTCCATACTGCACTTGTGATTGATATGATACCTCTTCATTCACTGCTACGAATTGATGGCGGTCATATAAGTACAATTTAAACCATGCTAATGCACTTCCATTAATGCCAACAAAGTGTTCTAGTCTATGCAAAAGAATGGTGTGGTCAATAGTGTCGAACGCAGCACTAAGATCCAATAGCACTAATAGAGAGATACAACCACGATCAGATGATAAGAGCAGGTCATTTGTAACTCTAAGGAGAGCAGTCTCAGTACTATGATACGGTCTAAATCCTGACTGGAAATCCTCACAGATGCCATTTTTCTCTAAGAATGAATATAATTGTGAGGATACTACCTCTTCTAGTATCTTGGACAGAAAAGGGAGATTCGAGATCGGTCTATAATTAACTAGTTCTTTGGGGTCAAGTTGTGGTTTTTTGATGAGAGGCTTAATAACAGTCAGTTTGAAGGTTTTGGGGACATATCCTAATAACAATGAGGAATTAATAATAATTAATAAGAATTAATAATAGTAAGAAGAGAATTTTTTTTTAAATGCAATTATCCAAAATAAAACCAAACAAGATTTGTAATGAAGATAAAATATGTAGACAAATAAGAATAAATGCTGCGCGAGCACTCAGCATCATGTGCGCCGAGCAAATCTTGCATTGATATTTTAAGGAATATTATACAAACCTGCATTTAAATGCAGCTGCAATTTATTTATTTATTTATTTATTTACTTTACTTAAATTATATGAAAGCAAGTAAAGAAGACTCCATTTAAAATCACTGAAGTTGTCAATTAATGAAGCTCTTTTTTACATCGTGTGCATTTTGTTGATTATAATGAGAGAACTTGAGTTTATACGTGAAGACATTTTATTAATCAGTCCATTCTTTAGAGTTTCAATGATTTAGTTAAATCGTGCAGGTTTAATTTATTTGTTTCTTGTTTTAATTAGGCCTACATAATGGGAGCGAAATTATACAGTGCCTCACGTTTTACTAAAATAAAGAAAATAATTTATAAAACACGCAAGCCTAGCTCACTATAGGCTACCACTTTTAATTCTCTGATGCAAAGTAAACCACAATTTCTTTTGTGACCTACACTAAAAAATTGGAAGACCAGTTTACTTCCAACAACTCAACTTCAGTGTAGAGAGGACTGAGAGCCATCACTAACTACAAGACACCATCCCCCTGCACTGAGGCTAATCAACGACTTGCTAACGACCTGAATGAGTTTTATTGTAGATTTGAAACCCCCAACACCCATTCTGACCATCTCTCTACACAACCGTTAACACCTCCTGCAATCCCCCTCTCCACACCTCCTGCTCTTCAAATCTGTGAAGATGATGTGCGCCAGGTCTTCAGGAAGAACAAAAGAAGAAAAGCACCAGGCCCAGATGGTGTTACACCAGCCTGTTTGAAAACCTGTGCTGACCAGCTGGCCCCCATCTTTTCACAGATCTTCAACAGATCTCTGGAGTTGTGTGAAGTGCCTTCCTGCTTCAAACGCTCCACCATCATCCCCGGTTCCAAAGAAACCCAAGATAACAGGACTTAACGACTACAGACCTGTGGCTATAACGTCTGTTGTCATGAAGTCGTTTGAAAAACTGGTTCTGGCTTATCTGAAGGACATCACTGGACCCTTACTGGACCCCCTGCAGTTTGCTTACTGAGCAAACAGGTCCGTGGATGATGCAATCAACATGGGATTGCACTTCATCCTGCAACATCTGGACAAAACAGGGACTTATGTGAGGATCCTGTTTGTGGACTTTAGTTCGGCTTTCAACACCATCATCCCAACAGCCCTCCAGACCAAACTGACCCAGCTCTCTGTTCCTAGCTCTATCTGTCAGTGGATCACCAGCTTTCTGACAGATGGGCAACAGCTAGTGAGACTGGGGAAACTCATGTCAAACAGCTGCTCCACCAACACTGGTGCCCCTCAGGGATGTGTTCTCTCCCCGCTGCTCTTCTCGCTGTACACCAACGACTGCACCTTGGCTTCTGTCAAGCTCCTGAAGTTTGCAGATGACATTACAGTCATCGGCCTCATCTAGGATGGTGACGAGTCTGCTTACAGACAAGAGGTTGAGCAGCTGGCTGTCTGGTGCAGTCTTAACAACCTGGGGCTGAACATGCTCAAAACAGTGGAGATGATCGTGGACTTCAGAAGAAACCCCCCTGCACTCCCCCCACTCACTATCATGAACAGCACTGTGGCTGCAGTGGAGTCATTCAGGTTCCTGGGAACCACCATCTCTCAGGACCTTAAGTGGGACAATCACATTGACTCCATTGTGAAAAAGGCCCAACAAAGGTTGTACTTCCTTCGCCAGCTGAGGAAGTTTAACCTGCCACAGGAGCTGCTGAAACAGTTCTACTCAGCCGTCACTGAGTCTGTACTGTGCACTTCAATAACTGTCTGGTTTGGTTCAGCTACAAAATCAGACATCAGAAGACTACAGAGAACGGTTCGGACTGCTGAAAGGATTATTGGTACTCCCCGTCCACCCTTCAAGAACTGTATACATCCAGAGTGAGGAAAAGGGCTCAGAAAATCACTCTGGATCCCTCTCATCCAAGTTACCCCATCTTTGAACTTTTGCCATCTGGCTGGCGCTTCAGAGCCGCAAATACCAGGACAGTCAGGCACAAGAACAGTTTCTTCCCCCAGGCAATCTACCTCATGAACAGTTAAATGTTCCCCACTTATGCAATAAAAATGTGCAATATTATATTTATTTGTTACCCCTCCATCCAAGTACATCCCTGCATCTTACTCAATCCTATTCCATTATCATTTATAGCACAATTGTTTATACACTTATTTATTTGCAAAAGTTTTAATTTTTTTTTAAAAAAAATTATTTTTTGTCTGTGTGTTGTTGTCTGTGTACTGGAAGCTTATGTCACTAAAACAAATTCCTTGTATGCGCAAACATACTTGGCAATAAAGCTCTTTCTGATTCTGATTCTGAATAATATAACACATAATTCACATTATATAAATAATACTGCACACTATTTAAATGTGTCAAATCTAAAATATGGTGTAGAGAAAATATAAGCACAGGCTCAGGCACAGGCTTGACATTTATCCTGCTTGAATTCGTTCTAAGAAACGCACATATCTTCATAAGGACTAAACTTTCATCTGTGAATATAAAATATTTTAACTAGCCTACAGTGTTGTTTTTTTCATTTTCCCCGACTGCAGTCAAATATAACACATCAGTGAGGCAAAGCTGACGTCTATTTGCCAAAATGTGCTTTGATGCGCTTGTTTGAAAACTTGTGATTAAAGCGCCACTCAGCGGTGAAAAGCTGCAAATGCACTTTGCAGACGCGGCGGCGGCGGTACGTGCAGCGTAAGAACCACCGTTTTGGATGGCCACCTTCTGTATTATGCAATATCTCAAAAAAAAAAAAAAGGATAAAAAGACAACACTTAAATGGAATTGTAGACAACACTTTGGGGGTTTGCCAGTTGGTGGTTTGGACATAATGCTACATCTTAAATGGTTCAAAATGGCTTCCAAATGTCTGTCCACTGTAGTGACCACTAGTGTTGCTTTCGTCAACGAAAATTATGACTAAATATCATCGTCAATGAACCTTTATCACGTGACTAAAACGAGACGAGACGCAACGTAAATCCTGGTCATATGACGATGACTATATTTAAATGTATAATGCAGTATTGTTGATGATTAAAAACGAGACTAAATGTGGTTTACAAAATAAAAACTATGCTAAAATGTCTCTTCATTTTCGTTGACGAAAACGAGACGAAACAAACTGTTATGACGTTATTTCGTCTCGTTATGTCGCGTTATTATTATTATTTTGCAGTATTTCTGTTGCCTGCGTCTCATTTCAGGGCTGCATCAGGTCGCACTGTGCAGACGCGACCGACGTCACTTCCTCGCGGCATTATTAAGAAGATGACAACAAAAAAAGTTAAGCGGGATTAATACTTTCACCTGGCTCCGCTGACTGCGAGTGCTCCTTCCCAAACGGACGAGGCTTTTATACTTGTCACCTTCGCCATTGTACTATTCTTTGAAACGACAGGGGAGCGACGAGGAGTAATTGTCCTTGAACACTGTCGGGAATCACCGGTGAGAAGAAGTCATTTGCCAGTATGGCCAGTACAAGTCTTGTGATAAATGAGTTGATGAATTAATCATTTCTTTATGTACAAACTTAAAACAGTCTTAAACTGTTGGCTGTATTTCACTTCAAACACAAGACAACTTTAAGCAAATAGTGTATAATTAATATCTAAATGAATTCTAATTCTATTTTATACTATAAAAATAAAACATACTTCAAGTAAGAAGCCTTGGACAAACTATGCAAAAAAAAATAAAAAATTCCCCTTCACCTTATGGAGTTTGAACTTCATATTAAACTGCTTCTGTTTCACACAAACGCCAACACAGATATGTATGTTCAGCTAGAATCGCCCTGAACTCGTGCATGTTCGGATGCGGAGTTATGCGGAAAGTTACAAAAAAGTGCAGTGCACTCCGCCACAAGAAATTAGATTTAAATTTATGTGTGTGTACTTCTAACATGTTTGGTTGGTAAAATAAATGTTGCAAATTCAAATCAGAGTGTCTTCCGTGTCTGGAATGGATGTATTCTTGAGTCTATAAGGTAACAATAATATAATAAGATAACTTTGTTTGAAATGGGTTTGGCTAAAATAAAATGTTGGTTTCGTCTATACTACTAGGTACTTTTATTATATTGACTGGGTTAAATAGAATGGCATTACTAAAAAGTCATCAGTTTTCGTCGACTAAAAATAGACTAAATGTCATCAGTTTGCGTCGACTAAAACTTTACTAAAATGTCATCAGTTTCGTCGACTAAAACTAGACTAGACTAAAAACAGTATGAACGTGACTAAAACTAATAAAAACTAAAATGACAGCTTCACACAAAGACTAGACTAAAACTAAAATTAAAACAGGCCGCCAAAAACAACACTAGTGACCACAATGCATCAGAGACCACAATGCATGTTAACTAACATTAGGCAAGGCAAGTTTATTTATATAGCACATTTCGTACACAATGGTAATTCAAAGTGCTTTACATGAAAGTAAAATAATCGTGAAGAAAAATAATAACAAAAATAAAACAAGCAATTTTAAAACATAAAACAAGCAATTTTAAAACATTGGAAATGATTTAAAAATTGACTTATTTAAAATGAATTTAAAACAGTTAAAAATAGAAAATGATTTTACATAAAATACAGTGAGTACGTAAAATACAGTGCAATCAGTTCGGACATCGCACAGTGCTCATTCAATAAATGCACAGCTAAACAGATGAGTTTTGAGTCTAGATTTAAATGTGACTAATGTTTTAGCACATCTGATCTCTTCTGGAAGCTAATTCCAACTGCGGGCGGCATAGTAACTAAAGGCGGACTCTCCTTGTTTTGTGTGAACCCTTGGTATTTCTAACTGACTTGATCCTAATGATCTGAGTGCTCTGTTAGGTTTATATTCAGTGAACATATCTGCAATATATTTTGGTCCTAGGTCATTGAGTGATTTATAAATGAGTTAAAGTACTTTAAAATCAATCCTAAATGTGACTGGAAGCCAGTGTAAGGACCTGAGGACTGGTGTGATATGCTCAGATTTTCTGGTTCTAGTCAGAATCCTGGCAGCAGCGTTCTGGATGAGCTGCAGCTGTCTAATGGTCTTCTTGGGAAGGCTGGTGAGGAGACCATTACAATAGTCCACCCTGCTGGTGATAAAGGCATGAACAAGTTTCTCTAAGTCTTGACTGGAAACAAAACATCTAATTCTTGCAATGTTTTTTAGATGATAGTATTCTGATTTAGTTACTGCTTTGACATGACTACTTAAACTAAGGTCTGTCTCCAGAATCACACCAAGATTCCTGACTTGATTTTTAGTTGTTTGTCCCCTAGAGTCAGGGTATGCATTCACCTTGAAAACTTCATCTTTTTTTCCAAATGCAATAACTTCAGTTTTTTCCTTGTTTAACTGAAGAAAGTTCTGGCACATCCAACTATTAATTTCATCAATACATTGGCAGAGGGAGTCAATGGGGCTGTAGTCATTTGGTGATAAGGCTAGGTAAATCTGTGTATCATCAGCATAGCTGTGATAGGCAATTTCTTTCTCATTATTTGACTTAGTGGGAGCATATACAGGCTAAACAAGAGCGGTGCATGAATTGAGCCTTGTGGGACTCCGCATGTCATGGACGTCCACTTAGACTTATGCTCTCCTATACTCACATAATAACCTCTCCCTTCTAAGTATGATCTGAACCATTTGAGTACCATCCCAGAAAGCCTGACCCAGTTTTCCAGTCTCTCTAGTAGTATGTTATGATCGACAGTGTCAAACGCAGCACTGAGATCTAGCAATACCAGCACTGATATTTTGCCAGAGTCAGAATTTAAGCGAATATCATTTATTATCTTAATGAGCGCTGTCTCTGTGCTGTGATGCGGTCGGAAACCAGATTGAAAATTGTCCAGGTATCCATTTGAGTTTAAGTATTTGTTCAGCTGATTAAAAACTACCTTTTCTATAATTTTGCCTATAAAAGGAAGATTAGATATTGGTCTATAATTGCTCAAAATGGTGTTATCAAGATTGCTCTTTTTCAGAAGGGGCTTAACAACTGCAGTTTTCAGGGAGTTTGGAAATGTCCCAGAAAGAAGTGAGGCGTTCACCACTTCTAAGAGATCTGCTTCTAAACAGTTAAGCACACTTTTGAAAAAAAGATGTGGGAAGTGTGTCAAGATAGCAGGTTGACGATTTTAGGTGCTGCACTATTTCTTCCAAAATTTTGCTATCAATTGCTTCAGAAATAGACATAGTATCTTTTTGATATTGCGTCCAAATCTGTCTGACCTCTGCATTGCTTGAGGATGTGCTAATCGCCTTCCTGATATTAATGATCTTCTCAGAAAAGAAGGAAGCAAACTCATTGCATTTGCTAACTGAGAGCATTTCACTGGGAATCTGACTTGGGGGGTTTGTCAGTCTCTCAACAGTGGCAAAAAGAGTACGAGTGTTGTTTAAGTTACTGTTTATAAGGTTTGAGAAGAAATTCTGTTTAACTGTGGCTAGTTTCACATTAAAAGCATGAAAGCTGTCTTTATAGATGCTATAGTGAATTTCAAGTTTCGTCTTTCGCCACATCCGCTCGGCTTTTCTGCATTGTCTTTTCATAGTCTGAACTGCTGTTGATCTTCTCCAAACTGATTTCTGTCTGTTTGTTTTCTTACTGACTATTATTGGAGCAATATCATCAATAACATTCTTAACTTTTGAGTTAAAGGAATCAAGGAGAATATCAACAGAGTCTGCAGAAATGCTTGGTGTTAAAAATATAGCCTCCATAAACCGCACACTAGTGTCCTCGTTAATGCATCTCCTTCTGACAGAGACAGATCTAGATTCAGTGGTAGCAGAGATCAATATATCAAAGAAAATACAGAAGTGATCAGATAGTGCTACGTCCTTAATAACAATGGATGAAATCTTTAGAGCCCTACTGATGATTAAATCTAGAGTGTGTCCAACTTTGTGTGTGGGTCCATGCACATGCTGAATCAGGTCAAAAGTGTTTAGAACGGTTATCATTTCTTTTGTAGTTTTGTTTTCTGCATTATCTATGTGAGTATTAAAATCCCCTGCAATAGCAAAACAGTCACTCTGAGGAAATCATTGATAACATTTCTGTGACCTCTTCAACAAAGGCTGGAGAGTATTTTGGAGGCCTGTAAAAAATAATAAACAGAATGCATGGAGCACCTTTCAGCACAATCCCTAGATATTCAAAAGACAAGTACTGACCAAATGACACTTGCTTGCATTGATAGACATCTTTAAATAGAGCAGCTACACCTCCACCTCTCCTAACAGTCCTGCAGACACTCATGAAAGTAAAGTTAGGAGGGGCTGCTTCATTGAGGACTGTTGCACTGCAGCTGTCTTCTAGCCATGTTTCGTTTAGAAACATAAAATCCAGATCGTTTGTGGTTATAAAGTCTAGTGATCGACCGATATATCGGCTGGCCGATATATCGGGCCGATTTTTGCGGGTTTTACGTGTATCGGCATCGGCCGATACGCGGCTGTTGTGTTCGCCGATAGTTTTTTCCCGGCATTATTTACAGACAGGCGTCCACAGGCAGCTCTGTGTTGCTGGAGACGCTGCAGTTTATGTGCAGCCCATGCACTGCCCCTCCCCCACTAGCAGAGTGCTGGAAGCCTGCTCTGGTAAGTTTTAAACTTTCAAAGATAACTGTTTGACTTAGCTGAAATATTGCCATACACTTTGAAAGTGGAAACACGTTTCTCTATATGTGCGTGCAACTATAGCTAAGAAAGTTTGTGGGTCCAAATGGAAAACGCGAATGCCTCGTCTATAAAACTGCTTGCCATTGTATTTAGGGAGCTGCAAATAGCTAAGTTGTAAGCTATCTGTATGCATACGGCAGCTGTTACGAACACTGGTCATAGGATTAAATAATGCCGACGTTGTTCCGTGATTCCTTGGTATTTGTAGGCGTTTTATTCAGCGACCACCTGGCTGAGGTTTGGACGCGTGCTCATAAAAGAAGCGACGCGGTTGCAACGCGCATGCGGTGCAGCGCGCTCATTTGTCCAGGTGCGCTTATGCCATGGTGAGATGAAAACATCTCAACTTTTCAGAATGCCGCAAGCGAACGCAGGTCATGTGACAAAAAACAACCGACCTTTCCATGACAACATCGAAAGCTCGGCCGAACAGCTGATCATAGCTGGACAGGGCGGGTTTTTATTTCTCATCTCCATAAATATATGTAGTAGTACAGGGCTAGAAATCAATATCCTTTGCTGATACTTCCTCATCATTGTGTAGAGTGCAGTTCATGGTTGCATAGCAACGACAGACGCCACTTGTGGAAAGGAGAAAGCGGCGCGGCTGTGCTTTCCATGCATTTTAGACTCTATGTGAATGGCCCCTAATTCATAATAAACTGAGAATCTGTGGCTGCATTTACACTGCAGGTCTTGATGCCCAAATCCGATTTTCTGACTATATCCGATTTTTTTGACGACCCGCTTACATCATCTTTTAAAAGTGACCCGTATCCGATTTTTGCATTTACACTATACACTGCTGAAACTACCAAACGTAGACGTTCTGACCCGGAAAAGGAAGTAAAACAGCACGAAATACAATGGATGCAGATGCAAATAAAATTATACAGTGTTTTGCTTTCCGCAATATTTTGAAAAGTAAACAAAAAAATCAGCAAAACATTGGTCTCGTACGGCGGAGAAAAAAGAGGACTTAAAAGACATGAAACCTCCGCATTGCTCCACTGTGTGTATCCTTCGTCCTCCATCGCACCTATAATAAGTCATGTGATCTCAGTTGGTGGTGTCCACCTGAGTTGACGTCACTTTTTTAATGACGTACGACTCGCATTTACTGGGGAATATCCGATTTGTCTGCTTACATGGCACACGCAAATGCAAGTATCCGATTCATATCCGATTTATTACCACATATGAATGAGGCCTGAATCCGATCTGAGAAAATCGGAATCCATGCGGTTTTTTCCTGCTTACACGTTCACCGGTCATATCCGATCTGTGCCACATGAGAGGAAAAAATCGGAATTGGGTCACTTGAACCATGCAGTGTAAATGGGGCCTGTTTGGTTTAAAATCGTTTTTGTTTTGTTTAAAATGGAGATCACGATTACATATATCAGACAGCTACACAGAATAACATGTTCCAGTCTATTAAAAAAAATATATATACTCATTTGAATCATTAAGTCAAACACGTTTAAAATTAATTCAGTCTCATTTATAAATACCTGTTTAATTAATGGATGATTCACCGTTTTTTTGAATGAATCTCTTGAGTCTTCTTGAATAAATGATTAAATGAAAAAAAAAAATTAACAGTCGATTTTTGCCACCTACTGGAGTAATGTAATCAACACAATCTTTATTTGAAGAGACTCCTTTCACTTTAGCCATTTTATTGGTTATTGCTTAAAATTGGCAAGAATAAAAGGAAGAAATAGTTATTCTTCAAGTATTTGCCCTTTTCCCCCAAAAAAATTATTTTATTTATGCTTAAATTTATTTTCAGCACTGAACTCTTTTACTTGTTCTACCTCACATGTTTTTAATATTTGTTAAATATTGTTTATCTACTTGTTCTACCTCACCAGTTTTTACTATTTGTTAAATATAGTTATTTTTTAAGTTCAATAAATGTTCCTTTTTTAAATTGAGACTTGTAACATTTGGTATCATCATTGTGTCATTTTTATGATGTAAATTGAGTGAGCAAAAGCAGTATCGGCTCCAAATATCGGCTCAAGAAAATCGGCAGCCTGTATCGGTCATCAGCTTAGGCTGATGGAAAAAAATCAGTATCGGCACTAAAAAATCCATATCGGTCGATCCCTAATAAAGTAATTGATTAGAAATTATTTATTTTTTAGTGAGAGAATGTTTAAAAATGCTAACTTGATGGCAGTGCTTTGTGTCTTTACATCAATCTTAGTTTGATGCATAATAGGCCGCAGATTAGATGAGTTTGCCCTTCGGCTTGAAAAGGCCTTAGACTTTCTATCACATGATAAAACTGAAATAGAGAGAGCTACAGGCACACTAGGTTTGTTCTGTAAACATTTGTGAATGTTGCTGCTATTATAGCGGGGACCTGACACATATCACTGAGAGCTGCTATCAGTTGTTTTTGGTTCACCTACAGCAGATGGAGGGTTTGGGCCCTGGCGTTGTGGCAGCAGTCGGAGAGCTCTCACAGGAGCAGGGCCCACAGGCTTTGGTTGGGGGGCCCGTTGTTTTTTTGGTGATATTTGCGGGCTTGCAGCGAATGAGTGTGAGTTTAGTTCCAGCATACACCAATTCCTCCATTTTCTGTGAGAAGCACAGAAGTGGAGATGCTGGAGAGAAGGATAATGTGACCGGTGAGAGGGGCTGTGTCTCTGGTGTTTCTGGTGACTGTGATATGTTGTCCTGGCTTCCCTGGCTGTTTTCCAGAAAGTCGTCCTTGGGTGCTGAGTCTTGTATCTGTTTTGATACATCACAGTCTGTCTGTGAGGAGCTCTGTGGACAGGGCTCAGCCGGGATGAGCAGTGCTTGTTGTGGCTGCATGGTGTTATCAGTGTCCTTGTGGGATATGTCAACCACATGATGACTCGGACCTGGTGTGTGTGTGCTGAGTGAATTGACACACTCTGCTGAAGGATGGCGTAAGGAGAAGTAGATATTGTCCTTAAGCACTCTAGCTCCAAGTTTGTTAGGGTGGAGGCCATCCGGTTTAAACAGTTGTCTATGGCCCCAGAACAGATTGAAGTTGTCGATGAAATTCACTCCTTTTATATTGCAAGATCTTTGTAGCCATGTGTTCAGCCCAAGCAACCATGAAAACATATTTGTTCCCCTTGCTGGGAGTGGTCCACTGATGAACGACTGAACTTTGAGTCTTCGAAGTGTTTCAAAGAGTTCACTGAAGTCCTTATTAAGAAATATCATTCTTCCCCACATGGATGATGATTCGATTTGCAGACTTGTGCTTCATCAGAATGTTCTGAAGTTCCTTGTTCACATCAGAAACGGTTGCTTGAGGAAGGCAGCATGTTGTTGTAGTCCTGCTACTGATGTTTCTGATAATAGAGTCACCCACTATCAGAGTCCTAGGCTCGGCTGCGCTCTGAGCTGAATGCCGCTGTCTGCTCGACCTTGAGCGCCTGTTAGCAGCGGTGTTAGCTGCTGGCTGATCCGATCCATGTTTAATCACATTTGGGGATTCCTCACCCGCATTCATTAATGCTTCAAATCTGTTCTCAAGATGTATAGGGGGTGGTAGAATACCAGTATTGACAAGCCTTGTCATAGACAGGTGACAGACTTGAAGCACAAGTCTGTCATAGTTGAATCTGGGGTAGAGGATGCTACGGCAGCAATACGAGAAACTCGTGACAATCTTATGTCTCGTGTTCTTTTGGGTCTTGCTCCCTGTTTGTGCCATCGATTAGTGTGGCGATCAGTTTTGGCTTGTTCCTCTACACTTGGTATAAACTGTTGAGATTCAGAAGATTCATGGGACTCACCGGCTGTATGCTGAGAGGGTCCATGACGACGGTCTGCTGAGTGTTCCACCTGTTTTGGAAGTCCAGCAAGTAACTTTGTTTCAAGAACCACAATCCTTTGTAGAAGTTTGCAGCAGTTCACGCAACTAGTATATTCAACAGGAGGCATTTTCTCTCTCTTCTGTTTGAATGTAGGCAGTTGTTTTCCCGTCTCCGGAATGTAAGCTGCTGGCAGTGGGAGGCAAAGTCTTCTTTTTGTAGTATTATTCCAGTCCCAAAGAGTTTTTAGTTTTAGTGTTTGTGCCAAAAATCTGTTGTTTGAGCACTGTGCTGATCTGAAGTAAAAATCTTAGAAAAATCAGAGAAAAGTACAGAAATAAGAAGCAAAGTGCAGAACAGTAAGCTAGAACGTCCGAACGGTAGCAAAGCCGGAAGCATTACTCACATTAACATTGATCAATGCATTAGATACAGTATTTATTAATCTTTGTTAATGGTACTTAATAAAAAATACAACGGTTCATTGTTAGCTTAGGTTAGCTCAGGACTTTTAATTAATATTTATATACAATATTCATATTCATATACAACTTTGTATTTTAATAATGCATTAGTAAATTTTGATATTAATATTAACAGGGATTAATAAAAGCTTTACATTTTTTTTGTTAGTTCATGTTAACTAATGTTAAAAAATGGAACCGTATTGTAAAGTGTGACCACATAATGCAAATTACTTGCATAGTAATAATATTTGTTTAGCCCATTTTATATTTGTACAGGTGCTGGTCATATAATTAGAATATCATCAAAAAGTTGATTTATTTCACTAATTCCATTCAAAAAGGGAAAATTGTATATTATATTCATTCATTACACACAGACTGATATATTTCAAATGTTTATTTCTTTTCGTTTTGCTGATTATAACTGACAACTAAGGAAAATCCCAAATTGAGTATCTCAGAAAATTTGAATATTTCTTAAGACCAATACAAAGAAAGGATTTTTAGAAATATTGGCCAACTGAAAAGTATGAACATGAGAAGTATGAGCATGTACAGCACTCAATACTTAGCTGGGGCTCTTTTTGCCTGAATTACTGCAGCAATGCGGCGTGGCATGGAGTCGATCAGTCTGTGGCACTGCTCAGGTTTTATGAGAGCCCAGGTTGCTCTGATATTGGCCTTCAGCTCTTCTGCATTCTTGGGTCTGGCATATCGCAACTTCCTCTTCACAATACCCCATAGATTTTCTATGGGGTTAAGGTCAGGCGAGTTTGCCGGCCAATTAAGAACAGGGATACCATGGTCCTTAAACCAGGTACTGGTAGCTTTGGCACTGTGTGCAGGTGCCAAGTCCTGTTGGAAAATGAAATCTGCATGTCCATAAAGTTGGTCAGCAGCAGGAAGCATGAAGTGCTCTAACACTTCCTGGTATATGGCTGCGTTGACCTTGGACCTCAGAAAACACAGTGGACCAACACCAGCAGATGACATGGCACCCCAAACCATCACTGACTGTGGAAACTTAACACTGGACCTTAAGCAATGTGGATTGTGTGCCTCTCCTCTCTTCCTCCAGACTTTGGGACCCTGATTTCCAAAGGAAATGCAAAATTTACGTTCATCAGAGAACATAACTTTGGACCACTCAGCAGCCGTCCAGTCCTTTTTGTCTTTAGATGCTTCTGACGCTGTCTGTTGTTCAAGAGTGGCTTGACACAAGGAATGCGACAGCTGAAACCCATGTCTTGCATACGTCTGTGCGTAGTAGTTCTTGAAGCACTGACTCCAGCTGCAGTCCACTCTTTGTGAGTCTCCCCCACATTTTTGAATGGGTTTTGTTTCACAATCCTCTCCAGGGTGCAGTAATCCCTATTGCTTGTACACTTTTTTTCTACCACATCTTTTCCTTCCCTTCGCCTCTCTATTAATGTGCTTGGACACAGAGCTCTGTGAACAGCCAGCCTCTTTTGCAATGACCTTTTGTGTCTTGTCCTCCTTGTGCAAGGTGTCAAAGGTCGACTTTTGGACAACTGTCAAGTCAGCAGTCTTCCCCATGATTGTGTAGCCTACAGAACTAGACTGAGAGACCATTTAAAGGCCTTTGCAGGTGTTTTGAGTTAATTAGCTGATTAGAGTGTGGCACCAGGTGTCTTCAATATTGAACCTTTTCACAATATTCAAATTTTCTGAGATACTGAATTTGGGATTTTCCTTAGTTGTCAGTTATAATCATCAAAATTAAAAGAAATAAACATTTGAAATATATCAGTCTGTGTGTAATGAATTAATATAATATACAAGTTTCACTTTTTGAATGGAATTAGTTAAATAAATCAACTTTTTGATGATATTCTAATTATATGACCAGCACCTGTAGACTCAACATTCATCATCTGAATTGCCATGTCATTCATCTCAGTAACATTGTTATTTCCAGGTCATGATGAGCATCTGATTGTTTTTGTGAACCGGTCTGTTCATCTGCAGTATGTCAGAGAAGAAAGGAAAGATGAGTCTCTCACAGAAACAGAGGTAAGACTAAGTCTGCTTTCAGAGAATCATGTTAAACACTTTCTGTGAATAATAAAACCCCATCAATAATTAAGTATTTTTCTTGCTGTTGCCATGAATTAAATTTAGTTTCTCCAAGATACTCTCTTTAAACAACCACATCTGTGTAAAGAATAGAACACCATGTTTGTATGTTTCTGAATTGTCTGTACTGTTAACCTCTCAGATACTGTAGAAATGACATCAACAGAGCACCCATAATCCATCATATAAAGTTGATTGCATTACACGTTTGGGGTTGCATATTTAGTGGCTATAAAATGTAAATAATGAGCAAACTAGATATCATTTAAATTAATACAAATATACATCAAACTCCTACAGTGTAAATTAGTGGATATTTTTAAAGGGAAATTTAAAAGATTTGTGTCGCTTTCTCAGACTTGTTTACTGTACACAGGTCATTGTTCATTATATTCATTGCTATAGATACAAGATATTGTATGAGCCAGCTGTGTTTTTTAAAATAGAAATTGAGCAGGATGAGAAAGCAGCGCTTCACTTGACTGTTAGATGACTCCTTTATAGCAGACCTGATGAGTTAGTGAACTAGTTTGTGTTCAACTGGACTAAACAAACTCCCATTTGACACACAAAACCTCTTCAAATGAGTGTGAAGTATCTGTTATAGGTTTCTCTGTTCTTTGTGTCATTAGTGTAAGATCAGGATCACATGTTTCCAGCTCTGTGTCTGTGAAGAGTGACCAGTCAAAAGATGATCCACCGTACTTCAGTGAGAAAAAAACATCATCTACAAAAAGGTAAGACGTTTTAGCATTATATAAGCTAATTTCGTCACTGTTGTTTTTGTGATAGATGTTGACTGAATAAAAAAATAAAAAAATCAGTGAAAACAATATATGGTGACTTTTGCTGAACTCAGTCTAGAGCAGGGGTCTCCAACCTTATTTCATTCGGGAGCTACTTTTTAAAAATGAAAGCGGCTGAGAGCTACCAATGTTATAAAGTACTTAAATCTCTTAAATAATGTATCAATCCAAACTGCTATACACGCCTTTGTTCAAATGTGCTGGAAATATTAAAAAAGTACTGATACACACACTGAATTAATTTGACTAATTTTATGACAAAAGCCAACAAATAAAATTAGCAGCACTATGCACTTTTTTTATTTGCCTAAACAGTGAAATAAAACATTTAAAAAATCATGGCCAGAACAAAAAATATTCATAACATGTTATCTACTGGCATGTACTACATGTTCAAATAAATTTTTTACAATTTTTAAAAATAAAATTATAATATATCAGCCTTTAATTTTTTTTATTATTATTATTTTAAATAAAAGGATGAGTCTGAATGATAAATTTAAATTTATCTGCTCCATAAACAGTTCTACATAAGCTAATGTGCATTATAAAAATCTCAACACCTCTGATAACAAGGTAGGCTATTTTCCATTGACCGGTTAACATTTACAACAAAAATCTGGTCTGATTTTGCATTTGTCTGAACAAAAATATGGCAGACTGTATTAATTTGTAAAACCACAGTTTGACATTAGAGGGCGCTTATGAACTGCAGAACAGAGCTGTTTCCACAGTAACCTATTATGCATTCACACAAATAATGAAATCATATATTCTTTCATATAATTTCCCTCAGCAGTCTGCCTTCAGTCATTTTTTCACACAAACGAAACTACTCTGTGTTGCGTCTGCCTGAGACTTTTAATAACTTTGATTAAAGCTGAACTGTATATTTACTGTGAGTTTTTCAAATCGCGATAATCAAATATGGGTTCAATGATATTTAATCATTAAAATAACCTCACAGCCTATACGTCAATATGCCATGTCTTGGCAGGGGCGATTCTAGGATTTTCATTCTAGTGGGGCTCAGCCCCCAACAAGGGTATAATATATATATATATATATATATATATATATATATATATATATATATATATATATATATATATAGCTAAAATTATATACCAAAAAGACCAGTATTCCACTGTATTGCATAGATAGGTATAACATATAACTGAATAAGCCAAATACAAGTCTTCATGATCTCTCTCTCTCTCTCTCTCTCTCTCTCTCTCACACACACACAAACACACACATGTAACTTATACACCTGTTTACTGTAAACACACACAATTTTACTGTTTGCATTTCTAGTACAAACCTTTCCTTAGCTCAAGTATGCAAACCTCTTTGCCACATGCACTTGAAAATGTATTACACTAAAAGTTACATTTTCAAATGAAAATGGCAACATGGTCGTTTTATGAAATATGCTTTCATATGTGCTTAATTTTCACCGAAGGAAACACCTGTGTGAACGCAGCGAAAACTTAAGCTACAGTAGATTGATATTTTGTAAACTTTATTCATGACCAAGAACAAAACTGCACAGATGCAGATATTATAACAATCTATCGTTAAACACACACCTTAAAAGTTGCACTATTTTGAACTTTCCGCGGCTTGTGCGCTTTCGTCGGCGCAGCAACAAAAGCCCTCGCATGGCGCAAGCCATTGAAATGAATGGGTTTCATAGCGCAATGCTTTCCGCATCCTGTGTGAAAGGCGATTTATCCTCTGGTTTCTCGCTCTGCGCCAAAAAAACGGTTCACCGGTTCTTTTACGCTCGGCGTAATCATGTCATTGGCGATGGCGTAATAGCGTCAAGTCTATCAAACATTCAAATGTATAAAGTCAGTAATCATAACTTTAGTCAGTTAAAAACCTCATAATAATGAAAAGTTTACAATTAAGTTTTGCAACAACGCACCCAAATACAGTAACAGCAATAATGTGCATACGAGGATTTAAGTCTTGAAGATATAAAGTAAATAAATTAGGTGTCATCAGCGCAGAAACCATGATCCACTTACTATACATAATCCATTGCAATTTATTTGTTATTAAATAAATTTGCATTTCGCCAGATTGCCCTTCATTCAAGCCTTCGGTTTACCTGCGCTCATAACATTAGCACAGAATCAGTTCAGAATCGATCACCAAAAGAACCAGTTCGGTTCAGACGCGCAGTGTGTCAGTCTGCTTCACGCTGAATCACGCATGCGCAGTATCATCAGCTCCTCGGTTCTCAAATCGGACGCTTCCGACAGAAACGGTTCTCGGTTCAGTGTACAGTTCAGTATCATCAGCTGCTCTACTCGTGTTCATCTCCTATTTACTACAAACTCAATTTGTGAATGTCATCATTAACTATAAATACAGTACAGGTATTTCATATATCATCCCTCATTCCTATTAAACACAGAGTCTTTAGATTCTTAATTATTGTCCAACTTCCCTGAAAACCCCTTTGGCCTATAATCTAACATAATCTACAATTTAACGAAATACACAGATAAGATACATTCATCTTTTTAAAAAAAGCAAAATAAAATATAGTTATTTTATCACACTTTCTGATGTTTAGCAAAATACTTTGATATGCATTTTGTCCTTTTGAAAAATTACACGCATGCGCAGTATCATCAGCTCATCGGTTCTCAAATCGAATGCGTCCGACAGAAACAGTTTTCGGTTCAGTGTACTGGTGAGCCGAAAACCGATGCAACCGGTTCTTGACTCGAGAACGAGAATCAGCTCATCGGTTCTCAAATCGGATGCGTCCAACAGAAACGGTTTTCGGTTCAGTGTTCAGGTGATTTGAAAACCGATGCAACCGGTTCTTGACTCGAGAATGAGAACCGCTCCAGCAGTGGGCGTGTACGTTCGTTTATCTGGCTCTGCTCTGTGTTCATCTTCAGTTCTCTCTTCACAGCAGTTCAGTCAGTGTACTGTTTGAGTAAATGAATTACTCCAGGATATTGGTTTCTTTTGACTCAGAGGGAGTGTCAGCCACGTTAAAAAAGTTAACAGCTTAACCCTCTGGAGTCGATTCACACGTATACGCGTGATGAGGCATTTTCTCCTGATAACCCCGAAAAGATCTTAAATTACCTTTTAGTTTTGATCGTACAGATAAGAGCAATACATCAATCGAATCTGTAAAGGGTCTATTTTTATTTGTATACAGACATAATAACAACAAAACTTTGTGCATTTATAAAATAAAGATAACAAACAAGGTGTGCTGTCTGCAGCCATGGTCTGCGGTGATCTTCATTTAGAAACGCATCATTAAAATGAACTGTAACTCAGTGAATACTCAACACAGAGACATGAGAGATATATCTATAGAAAACCTGACATGTCTACTTTTAAACTAAACAAGTGCTGCCGAAAACAAATATTCTGTGATAAATTAATCCATATGAAAACAACGCAATGTCTGTTTTTCACGTCTTATTATCTCTAATGCTACCATGCCCACGCGCTGAACGCGCTATTGAGATTATAATGTTTCACTGAAGCTCACGGCCATACAGAAAACAAAGCAGCGAGACTGTTCTTCAAGTTTTTTTTTTATTTTACCGTTTGCTTCTCGATGAGAGGAATAAGACATAATTCACCCCAAGAAGATGTGATGAGGATTCCCTCAGGACTTGAGATTTGGATTTCCTCAGAAAAAAGAATGAAGCGCTTTATTCAGCAGAGATCATAAACATGAGTATGTCTCTTTTTATTTATTGATATACTTGGTTTATCATAATTATAATAGGTTTCACATAATGTGTAAACATTTTACTAGTTAGACTTTTTCCAAACTATAATTCCTGACTAAATGTATAATCAAGTGAAACATTATGAAGTTTCAATAACAGTATACACTATACCATTCAAAAGCTTGATGTAAATAATATAAATGTAACAAATAAATGTAAATGTAACAAACAATGCTGTTCTTTCAATTTATCCACAAAAAAAAAAACAGAAAAAAAATATTCTCAGCTCTTTTCCACATTAATAATAATAATAATAATAATAATAAATGTTTTTTTTTTTTTTTTTCTGTTTTGTAGAAAAAATGTGTGTGGCTGGAGCAATGATGCTAAAAATTCAGCTTTGAAAGTCAGCTTTGATTGTTCCTAATAAACTGTTTAACTGCACTCGCAAGTGAATATTAAATTATTTTGTGGGATAATTAAATATATTCTAAATAAACTACAAACATAAAATTATATACATTTATTTTGTCCTCACATTCTTTCTTGTAACTCTTCCCTCTCAGTCACACAGCTGACTGAATGGCTCATTATGCAGCTCATTATGCGGGCCTTTGTCTTCTCAGGTGTAAATCACAATGATATTCATGATAGTTGACGCCTACTCGCATATGACTTTTACCAACAAAAAGTGTCTTAGAAAATTTAAATCAATATATTGTTTTCTGTGAGTGAGTAAACAAGATGATTTTCACATAATTTAGAAAGAAAAATTCTAGGCTACAAGATCCAGTTCTCAAAAGTCCCGGGAACCAATGTTCTGTATGTGTTTATGGCCTTATTCAAGTGATTTACAATCTTTAGTTTTTCACTAACCACGCATAAACATTGTTTTCTCAAAAACACAATCATGTACATACATGCTGCTCACATATTATTATTATTATTATTATTATTATTATTATTATTATTATTATTATTATTATTATTATTATTAGGGATGCACGATATATCGGCCACCATATCGATATTGGCTGATATATGTAAATTTTTCTGATATCATTATCGAACCAATACGAGAATTTCGCCGATATCTTAGAGCCGATAAATAATGCATTATTTCCTGCAGAGACACTTCAGATACGCTCTGTTCACTATGATGGTTTTTAATTACTCGAAATATCATCGGAAACACTTTGAAAATGAAAATACAGCGAACTGCAACATATTCAGGGCAAATCTGTCATATTATAATGAGATTACTAGATACTGTAAAATAATGTAATGGAATATTTGTTCGGCCGTGTTTTAGCGCGTTGTTAAGGGAAGAGCGCATCCACAATGGCTCCACACGACTAGAACAGTTAAGTTCGCTTGTGCATTTACAGTCTTTTGTGCACTTGTACGTTGTAATATTGTGTTTATTTTATGCATATAAATCAGATGGGGAAGTCGTGGCCTAGTGATTAGAGAGTTTGACTCCTAATCCTAAGGTTGTGGGTTCGAGTCTTGGGCCGGCAACACCACGACTGAGGTGCCCTTGAGCAAGGCACCGAACCCCCAACTGCTCCCCGGGCGCCGCAGCATAAACGGCTGCCCACTGCTCCGGGTGTGTGTTCACTGCTGTGTGTGTGTTCACTGCTGTGTGTGTGCACTTTGGATGGGTTAAATGCAGAGCACGAATTCTGAGTATGGGTCACCATACTTGGCTGTATGTCACGTCACTCACTCACTCACTCATTCACTCACTCAGATTTTTCTCATATAGAATGCTTTTGGTTAAGCTATGAAGGTTAATAGAGCGTTTCAGTTTGCTGGTGATCATCTTTAGCTCAGCGCACGCAGCTCAAACAGCAGCTTACAACATTAATAACTATGATTGAGATTGTCATATATATAACATTATAATGAGAACACTATTATAACAAAACATTATGAATTCTTTCGGTTTGGTTTCCGCGTTTCGGCGCGTTGTTGCGCGAAGAGCCAAGAGCGCATCCACAACAGAAGTTACACATTCTGATTAGCACGTCACTTAGTTTGAGTTCACGTGTGCATTTGGTCTTTTTGTACATATATAAGTTGTAATATTTTATTTAGGCAATGTTGTATAAATATCTGAATATATGATGGCAGGCTGGCAGCATTTCAGTTTACCGGTGTTCATTCAGCTCTTCAGCTTCAGCACATGCAGCTTGTGCACAACAGCAATGCACAACATTAATAACTATAATTGGAAATGTCATAAAGATAATATTGTAAAGAGAATATTACCGTAATAAAGAAAGTTGTGAATTATTTGGGATTATTTGCCGTGTTTCAGCGTGCTCAGAGCGTGTCCACGACACATCTGACTATTCGGGTTGTAGCGCGGGTGTATTGCAATATTGGAAATAGTCTACTTCTATTTTAAACCGTGAAGGCGAGCCAGTGGATATCATACAAGCAACGTGCAAACTTTGTGCAAGTCTATCTTATGCCGGTGAACGTCTGACGACGCACACATTAACAAGCGCGTATTCAGAGACGACGAGAAACGAATCTCCTAATATGTGGTATATCTAACTGTTTTAATTTATTTCTTTAATGTTTCTCTTGTGGCCCGAACATAGTGAAAACAATGAGAAGAAACATTATTCGTGTTTTTGAAAGTCGGTGTATAAAATTGATAAAGTGTTACTGAAGTGTAATAATTTTATTTAGGCTATATGCCTATAATTCATTGTAGGTGAAAGAAGTGAAATTATTTCCTTATGAAAGTAATTCTTTGTGAAGCCAGACATTCAGGAACTCTCGCAATGCAAATGCAGATGCACCAAAACAATGGGCTTTGATCTCTTTGTGAAGCCAAACACTCAAGAACTCTCACAATGATTTGATCAGATAGGAAGACCTAGGAGAAAGACCATTTACTCTTTGGTCCCTTCACCCATCCTTTCCCCCTGGGTACATGGTCCAGGTCACTAAAATTTGACAGAGAAATGCCAAGAACTCAAGTTACTATTCTCACATGAAACATTCTTCAGGATTCATGATCGTAAACTTTTCATGTTTGGTATCATTTTAAAGGTCTCTGTGTGATTGGTAAAATGGTCTCAATTTCACAGTAGTCATTTATATTATGAGAGATATTATATGTAGAATTGTGTTCTGCTGAGTAAACTGTGAGGAGGCTTTTGTTACCGCAAATCTACGACCAGGATAGGTCAAACTGAAGGCTTGAGAATGATAGGAGCAGTAGGCACGTCGTCGGAGACCTTCTGATTTCTGTCTATCGCTGCTGTTAGCAAGTTGAATGGGAAAAGACTAAATAAACTACACTTTTGTCATAAGCAAGCAGTAGGCGGCAGGCGAAACATGTATTAGTCCACCTACATCCTCTGACTAACATCAGACTGGCGAGTTTGTGATCGTAAGATCCATGTGAAACTAGCGTGAGACTTAAAAGAGACATAATGGATAATTGAAAGTATAGTGAGCCTGGAATAATCAAATATCTAAATTAATAAACACTCGATATTTGTGATCAGTTTTTAACTAGAAACACTGTCTAAATTTAATGATCACATGAAATTGGAGTCAGATTGTACACGGAGCTAGACTAAAATTCAAACTAAATACTGATACATACAGAAGCGCAAGTAAAAGACCAAATAAGCATTAAACCTTCGACCAGGCCGCTGGATTCCGCTTTTTGGGCCGGTGGGTGGATCCTTACATAGGCTATAATAGACCTGTTTTAAAAGACATTTTTAAAACATTTTCAGTGAGGAGTAGCCTAAGGTAATTATGATACCATGATAGCAAGATAATGGGGGTAAAATCCCCCTCCCCTGTATGATTTTTCTTTCTTTTTATACCATATAGTTTAGCAATATCACACGAAGAGTGCTGGTTTTCCCCCAAATATCAGTACGACTGCAAATGTAATGATGATTTTATACTGAGTTTGAATAAACAAGAAGTTAATATAAGTAACTTACAGACACAATAGGCTACTGCCTTTTTTGTTCTATTTCCCAACGAAAATAGTTCCAAACAAAGCCACAGCAGAACTACTTTGCCTCTCTAAGCAAAATTCGCACTAAATTGGACAAAAATGTCCCTGCACAAACAAATTAAATCTATTACGATTCTGTTGAGCTTAGGAATGCAATAGCCAATCAGAGGCGCAGATGAGTCTGAAAACTGAAACTCATCAGCTTTGTTGAATGCGCGCGCATTCGCTTACTGAATTCCGCGAATTCTCTCATCATAAACAACAAAGCGCAGATACAATGTAAGTAAGGGATTAATTTCGCAGTGTAGACAACTTCAGTGATTATAACGATGTTTTGTTTTTTTGAGAGTGCGATAGATCAAAGTTAGCTGATTTGTGTATGTGTGTGCAGAAGTCTGTGTTTATTGATGGTGAAAATTAATACGCTATTAATAATTTTATCTGAGGGTGCTTTGTTTGGGGGTGCTTAGCACCCTCAATAACCCCTGTAGAACTGGGCCTGGCCTATTCAGTTGAAGCCACTAGAAAAAAAAAGAGAACATCAATGTGAAGAAGATCTTGTTTACATCAAAACTGAAACCAAGCCGTTCACACAGAACGTATATTTCGCACATTTTCTAGAGGGACACCGTTGGACTCACATCTCGCACAAGAGAGTTGCATGTTTAGAAAGCCATGTAAAACTAATGTAAGTTCAACTTTTTAAAAACTTATCTCGAGACTTTATGGTGGGTTTTTGTTCCCCATCCCACTACATCTCATGTTTTTGTGGTCTCAGGAGAGAAGCCAAACTCTTTTCTTCACCCTAACTGAAATTATGCATTTGATAATAAATACAAAATTTGAATTTAGTTTTTCAGCTATTTTGACAGCCCTATTAAGCATTATTTTTTATTTTTTTAAGGCTGCTTTATGTTTGATTTATGTTGAAGTGTTTCATGCCTTTTAATGATGAGACTTTTTTGGTAATCAGGGTCTCAAAAATTATGTAAAAATGTGGATTTAGATTTATCGGCCAACATATCAGTTATCAGCTTTCATATTTAAAGAATTATCGGTTATCGGTATTGGGCAAAATTTTCATATTGGTACATCCCTAATTATTACAGCCCAGTTTGTGCTGATTATAGTGATATTAGACTTTAAGTCATTTGTGGATTAATGCTTATTGGAGACGTGAACCGTTTCAAAAGATTCAGTTCGATTTGGTGAACTGGTTCAACTGGTTCACTAAGAAGGGCCGGTTAAATCGAACGATTCGTTCATGAACCAGACATCACTACTGCAGATTGAAAAAGAATGCGCTGAAAGATGGGGAGGAGTCGATCGAAGTCTGCCGCTGTTTTCATTATGAAATTTAAAGCAGACTGAGGCGTTTATGGAGCTAATCGCTAAATTTTAGGGGGGCTATAGTCCCGTCTTGGCGAGCTACCTCTCGCGAGTGACGCGTTGGAAACCCCTGGTCTAGACCTTATTTCCAGTAATACAAGCAGCCATTACGAGGCATAAATTCAGCATTATACAAACAGAGTAGGTTCAGGTTCACTTTATTTGTACCCATGGGTAGACTAGGTTTGCAGTGTTATGAGTTCTCACATCTTTCACATTTTACAGACAACACAAACATTAAACAACATGTATGATAAAAGTGCTTTAAGGTTCTCAGCATCATTAAAAACCGCTTAGACTAAAATAATAATAATAATAATGTTCCTAAGACCTATCCTTATTCAACTGAGTGATAGCTGCTGGCACAAAGCTGTTTTTATACCGCTTAGTTCTACAATACGTAAATACAAATCTACGTCTAGATGGCATAGTAGATCATGCAACCAAACATTTATAGGCATAGGACAGCAAATGCACAGCTATATCTCTGTTTTAATAACCGTTTACAACAATAAAACTTTATGAATTAGACCTAAGTGCACTGTGTAATATTGTTGTATCTTTGTTTCTCTCTGTTCTTTGTGTCATTAGTGTAAGATCAGGATCACATGTGTCCAGCTCTGTGTCTGTGAAGAGTGACCAGTCAAAACATGGTCTGCCACCAAAATTCAGTGAGAAAAAAGCATCATCTACCAAAAGGTATTTAATGTTTTTCTTATTGTTGGTTGCACATGGACTGTTAGAAAATATTTCATTGAATATGTATCATGAATCTATAATTGCTTAAATATTTATCAGAGTTTTCATTAACCCTCTGAGGTCTAAGGGTATTTTTGGGGCCTGGAGAAGTTTTGTCATGACCTGACATTTGTTTTTTTTTCAGCTGCTTATAAACATCTAAATGGCTAAAGTCTAATATCACAGTAATCAGCACAAACTGGGCTATAATAATATGTGAGGAGCATGTATGTACATGTTTGTGTTTTTGAGAAAACAATGTTTATGCGTGGTTAGTGAAAAACTGAAAATTGTAAATCAATTGAATAAGGCCATAAAACACATACAGAACATTGGTTCCCGGGACTTTTGAGAACTGGATCTTGTAGCCTAGAATTTTTTCTTTCTAAATTATGTGAAAATCATCTTGTTTACTCACTCACAGAAAACAATATATTGATTAAAATTTTCGAAGACACTTTTTGTGTAGAAAGGGTCTATGCGAGAGGGCGTGAACTATTATGCATTATGTTGTGATTTACACTTGAGTAGACAAAGGCCTGCATAATGAGCTGCATAATGAGCCTTTCAGTCAGGTTTGTGTCTGAGAGGGAAGAGTTACAAGAAAGAATGTTCGGAAAAAATAAATGTATACATTTTTATGTTTGTAGTTTATTTAAAATATATTTAATTATCCCACAAAATAATTTAATATTCACTTGTGAGTGCAGTTAAACAGTTTATTAGGAACATCAAAGCTGACTTTCAAAGCTAAATTTTTAGCATCATTACTCCAGTCACACACTGATTTTCTACAAAACAACAACAACAACAAAAAAACCTTTATTGTTATTAGTATCATTATTACTATTAATGTGGAAAAGAGCTGAGAATATTTTTTTTTCGTTTTTTTTTTTTTTTTTTTTTTTTTAGATAAATTGAAAGAACAGCATTGTTTGTTACATTTGTTACATTTACATTTTTTTGTTACATTTTTATTATTTACATCAAGCTTTTGAATGGTATAGTGTATATTGTTATTGAAACTTCATAATGTTTCACTTTATTATACATTTAGCCAGGAATTATAGTTTGGAAAAAGTCTAACTAGTAAAATGTTTACACATTATGTGAAACCTAATACAAGTACAGGTGCTGTTCATATAATTAGAATATCATCAAAAAGTTGATTTATTTCACTAATTCCATTTAAAAAGTGAAACTTGTATATTATATTCATTTATTACACAGAGACTGAAATATTTCAAATGTTTATTTCTTTTAATTTTGATGATTATAACTGACAACTAAGGAAAATCCCAAATTCAGTATCTCAGAAAATTTGAATATTGTGAAAAGGTTCAATATTGAAGATACCTGGTGCCACACTCTAATCAGCTAATTAACTCAAAACACCTGCAAAGGCCTTTAAATGGTCTCTCAGTCTAGTTCTGTAGGCTACACAATCATGGGGAAGACTTCTGACTTGACAGTTGTCCAAAAGACGACCACTGACACCTTGCACAAGGAAGGCAAGACACAAAAGGTCATTGCAAAAGAGGCTGGCTGTTCACAGAGCTCTGTGTCCAAACACATTAATAGAGAGGCGAAGGGAAGGAAAAGATGTGGTAGAAAAAAGTGTACAAGCAATAGGGATAACCGCACCCTGGAGAGGATTGTGAAACAAAACCCATTCAAAAATGTGGGGGAGATTCACAAAGAGTGGACTGCAGCTGGAGTCAGTGCTTCAAGAACCACTACGCACAGACGTATGCAAGACATGGGTTTCAGCTGTCGCATTCCTTGTGTCAAGCCACTCTTGAACAACAGACAGCGTCAGAAGCGTCTCGCTTCAAAAAGGACTGGACTGCTGCTGAGTGGTCCAAAGTTATGTTCTCTGATGAAAGTAAATTTTGCATTTCCTTTGGAAATCAGGGTCCCAGAGTCTGGAGGAAGAGAGGAGAGGCACACAATCCACATTGCTTGAGGTCCAGTGTAAAGTTTCCACAGTCAGTGATGGTTTGGGGTGCCATGTCATCTGCTGGTGTTGGTCCACTGTGTTTTCTGAGGTCCAAGGTCAACGCAGCCATATACCAGGAAGTGTTAGAGCACTTCATGCTTCCTGCTGCTGACCAACTTTATGGACATGCAGATTTCATTTTCCAACAGGACTTGGCACCTGCACACAGTGCCAAAGCTACCAGTACCTGGTTTAAGGACCATTGTATCCCTGTTCTTAATTGGCCGGCAAACTCGCCTGACCTTAACCCCATAGAAAATCTATGGGGTATTGTGAAGAGGAAGTTGCGATATGCCAGACCCAAGAATGCCGAAGAGCTGAAGGCCACTATCAGAGCAACCTTGGCTCTCATAACACCAGAGCAGTGCCACAGACTGATCGACTCCATGCCACGCCGCATTGCTGCAGTAATTCAGGCAAAAGGAGCCCCAACTAAGTTTTGAGAGCTGTACATGCTCATACTTCTCATGTTCATACTTTTCAGTTGGCCAAGATTTCTAAAAATCCTTTCTTTGTATTGGTCTTAATTAATATTCTAATTTTCTGAGATACTGAATTTGGGATTTTCCTTAGTTGTCAGTTATAATCATCAAAATTAAAAGAAATAAACATTTGAAATATATCAGTCTGTGTGTAATGAATGAATATAATATACAAGTTTCACTTTTTGAATGGAATTAGTGAAATAAATCAACTTTTTGATGATATTCTAATTATATGACCAGCACCTGTATATAAATAAATAAAAAGAGACTTTCTCATGTTTATGATCTCTGCTGAATAAAGCGCTTCATTCTTTTTTCTGAGGAAACCCAAAACTCAAATCCTGTGGTAATCCTCATCACATCTTCTTGGGGTGAATTATGTCTTATTCCTCTCATCGAGAAGCAAACGGTAAAATAAAAAAACTTTAAGAACAGTCTCGCTGCTTTGTTTTCTGTTGTATGGGCGTTGACAAGCCGCGAGCTTCAAGTGAAACATTATAATCTCAATAGCGCGTTCAGCGCGTGGGCATGGTTGCATTAGAGATAATCAAAGGGAGACGTGAAAGACTGGACATCACGTTGTTTTCATATGGATTACTTTATCACAGGATATTTGTTTTCGGTAGAACTTGCTTTGTTTAAAAGTAGACATGTCAGCCTTTCTATAGATATATCTCTCATGTCTCTTCGTTGAGTATTCACTGAGTTACAGTTCATTTTAATAACGCGTTTCTAAATGAAGATCACCGCAGACCAAGGCTGCAGACAGCACACCTTGTTTGTTATCTTTATTTTATAAATGCACAGTTTTGTTGTTATTATGTCTGTATACAAATAAAAGTAGACCCTTTACAGATTCGATTGATGTATTGCTCTTATCTGTACGATCAAAACTGAGAGTGTAATTTAAGTTCTTTTCGGGGTTATCAGGAAAAAATGCCTCAGCCAGCATATGTGGGGATCGACTCCAGAGCGTTAAGTCATTTGTGGATTAATGCTTATTGGAGACGCAAACTGTTTCAAAAGATTCAGATCGATTTGGTGAACTGGTTCAACCGGTTCACTCAGAAGAGCCGGTTAAATCGAACGATTCGTTTGTGAACCGGACATCACTACTGCGAATTGAAAAAGAATGCGCTGAAAGATGGGGAGGAGTCGATCAAAGTCTGCCGCCATTTTCATTATGAAATTTAAAGCAGACTTAGGCGTTTATGGAGCTAATCGCAAAATTTTAGGGGGGCTATAGTCCCGTCTTGGCGAGCTACCTCTTATCAGGCTGCAAACTACTGGTAGCTCGCGAGCGACGTGTTGGAAACCCCTGGTCTAGAGCTTATTTCCAGTAATACAATTACACAAGCAGCCATTATGAGGCATAAATTCAGCATTATACAAACAGTAGAGTAGGTTCAGGTTCACTTTATTTGTACCCATGGGTAGACTAGGTTTGCAGTGTTATGAGTTCTCACATCTTTCACATTTTACAGACAACACAAACATTAAACAACATGTATGATAAAAGTGCTTTAAGGTTCTCAGCATCATTAAAAACCGCTTAGACTAAAATAATAATAATGATGATAATAATAATAATAATAATAATAATAATAATAATAATAATAATGTTCCTAAGACTTATCCTTATTCAACTGAGTGATAGCTGCTGGCACAAAGCTGTTTTTATACCGCTTAGTTCTACAATACGTAAATACAAATCTACGTCTAGATGGCAGAGTAGATCATGCAACCAAACATTTATAGGCATAGGAGAACAAATGCACAGCTATATCTCTGTTTTAATAACCGTTTATAACATTAAAACTTTATGAATTAGACCTAAGTGCACTGTGTAATATTGTTTCTTTGTTTCTCTCTGTTCTTTGTGTCATTAGTGTAAGATCAGGATCACATGTGTCCAGCTCTGTGTCTGTGAAGAGTGACCAGTCAAAACATGGTCTGCCACCAAGATTCAGTGAGAAAAAAGCATCATCTACCAAAAGGTATTTAAGGTTTTTCTTATTGTTGATTGCACATGGACTGTTAGAAAATATTTCATTGAATATGTATCATAAATCTATAATTGTTTAAATATTTATCAGAGTTTTCATTAACCCTCTGAGGTCTAAGGGTATTTTTGGGGCCTGGAGAAGTTTTGTCATGACCTGACATTTGTGTTCTTTTTTCAGTTGCTTATAAACATCTAAATGGCTAAAGTCTAATATCACAGTAATCAGCACCAACTGGGCTATAATAATATGTGAGGAGCATATATGTACATGATTGTGTTTTTGAGAAAACAATGTTTATGCGTGGTTAGTGAAAAACTAAAAATTGTAAATCAATTGAATAAGGCCATAAAACACATACAGAACATTGGTTCCCGGGACTTTTGAGAACTGGATCTTGTAGCCTTGAATTTTTTCTTTCTAAATTATGTGAAAATCATCTTGTTTACTCACTCACAGAAAACAATATATTGATTAAAATTTTCTAAGACACTTTTTGTGTAGAAAGGGTCTATGCGAGAGGGCGTGAACTATCATGCATTATGTTGTGATTTACACTTGAGTAGACAAAGGCCTGCATATTGAGCTGCATAATGAGCCTTTCAGTCAGGTTTGTGTCTGAGAGGGAAGAGTTACAAGAAAGAATGTTAGGACAAAATAAATGTATATATTTTTATGTTTGTGGTTTATTTAGAATATATTTAATTATCCCACAAAATAATTTAATATTCACTTGTGAGTGCAGTTAAACAGTTTATTAGGAACAATCAAAGCTGACTTTCAAAGCTGAATTTTTAGTATCATTACTCCAGTCACACACTGATTTTCTACAAAAAAAAGAAAAAAATTTTTTTATTGTTAATAATAATAATAAGCTTTATTTTATATAGCGCCTTTAAAAGTAGCATCTCAAAGCACTTTACATAAAAAAATGAAATTAAAAGATACACATAACAGTGAATGCAGTAAAAACTAATCAAACAAAAAATAAAAATAAAATAAAAGAGAAAGTCAATATAATAATAAACAAAGTAATCACATGAATCACATAAAAGCTATCCTAAAATAGTATGTTTTAAGGGACGATTTAAAAACACTACGGGATTCTGCATTCCTAATCTCAGAGGGCAGGGAATTACACAACTTAGGACCCAAAGAAGAGAAAGCCCGATCACCTATAGATTTTAGCCGTGTTGTTTGGACAGTAAAAAAAACAGCTTCAGAAGAGCGTAGAGCATGTGTAGGAGTGTAGGGGGTTGAAAGCTCACACAAATATTGAGGGGCCAAATTATTCAAGGCCTTATAAGTGAGCATGAGAATTTTAAAATCAATACGAAAACTAACAGGAAGCCAGTGCAATTTTTCCAGGATAGGTGTGATGTGCTCCCTTGCACTGGTCCTAGTCAGAATTCTAGCAGCTGAGTTTTGTACCAACTGTAATTACTTAGGGTAGCTTTATAAACTCCAGCCAGCAATGCATTACAATAATCAATGCGTGAAAAAACAAAAGTGTTGATTAACTTTTCAGCCACAGAGAAAGTCAACATGGGATGTAATTTGGCAATGTTTCTGAGATGAAAAAATGATGCTTTGACTGTGTTACGAACATGATGGTCAAATGTTAAATTAAATTTTTTAGTTTTAGTTTGGAATTGTAAAGCAGAGCCATCCACACTTAAGGTTATGGACTCTGCTTTAAGCAACTGATGAGGTGAACCAATGAGCATCACTTCAGTCTTGTCACTGTTTAGACAAAGAAAATTTTCAGACATCCATTTTTTAATCTCAGTAAAACATTGAGAAAGAAGAGACACAGGCATATTGACATCAGGTTTTGAATGTATATAGATCTGAGTGTCATCAGCATAAAAGTGAAAGTTAAGACCAAGAGTTCTTAAAAGTTGGCCAAATGGAAAAATGTAAATACTAAAAAGTAAAGGGCCCAAAACTGATCCCTGGGAAACACCAGAGTGCACCACACCGACCTCAGACTTGCAATCACCCATCACAACAAACTGCTTGCGATCAGAGAGGTAGGACTTAAACCACTTTAATGCAGAATCAGAAACTCCAAAGATAGTCTCTAAATGGGTGATTAAAATGGAGTGATCTATAGTATCAAAAGCGGCACTAAGATCAAGAAGAATCAGTATAGACAGACGGCCAGAATCAGAAGCCATTAACAAGTCATTAGTGACCTTAACTAACGCTGTTTCAGTGCTGTGGAGTTTACGGAATCCAGACTGAAGTGGCTCAAAAAGATCATTAGAGGAAAGATGAGAAAGCAGTTGAGAAGCCACTGTTTGTTCCAAAATTTTGGTGAGGAATGGAAGATTGGAGATGGGATGAAAATTATTCAGATTATTAAAGTCCATGTTGTTAGTTTTTGGTACAGGGGTGACAGCAGCAGTTTTAAGTGCTGCTGGCACAACACCGGTGCACAGAGAGTTATTGATAATTCTCAAAACAACAGGAGACAGGGAATCAAAACATGATTTAAAGTTATTAGTATCATTATTATTATTAATGTGGAAAAGAGCTGAGAATATTTTTTTCAGGGTTTTTTTTTTGGATAAATTGAAAGAACAGCATTGTTTGTTGCATTTGTTACATTTACATTTATTTGTTACATTTTTATTATTTACATCAAGCTTTTGAATGGTATACTGTATATTGTTATTGAAACTTCATAATGTTTCACTTTATTATAAATTTAGGCAGGAATTATAGTTTGGAAAAAGTCTAACTAATAAAATGTTTACACATTATGTGAAACCTAATACAAGTATATAAAAAAAAATAAAAAGAGACTTACTCATGTTTTGGAAATCCAAAACTCAAATCCTGAGGTAATCCTCATCACATCTTCTTGGGGTGAATTATGCCTTATTCCTCTCATCGCGAAGCAAACAGTAAAATAAAAAAAAAACTTGAAGAACATTCTCGCTGCTTTGTTTTCTGTTGTATGGGCGTTTACAAGCTGCAAGCTTCAAGTGAAACATTATAATCTCAATAGCGCGTGGGCCGTGGTCGCATTAGATATAATGAAGGGAGACATAAAAGATTTGTTTTCGGTAGCACTTGTTTACTTTAAAAGAAGACATGTCAAGCTTTCTATAAATATATCTCTCATGTCTTTTCGTTGAGTATTCACGGAGTTACAGTTCATTTTAATGACGCGTTTCTAAATGAAGATCACCACAGACCAAGGCCTCAGACAGCACACCTTGTTTGTTATCTTTATTTTATAAATGCACAAAGTTTTGTTGTTATTATATCTGTATACAAATAAAAGTAGACCCTTTACAGATTCAATTGAGGTATTGCTCTTATCTGTATGATCAAAACTGAAAGTGTAATTTAAATTCTTTTCGGGGTTATCAGGAGAAAATGCCTCATCACGCGTATACGCGGGGATCGACTCCAGAGGGTTAAGATGCAAAAGCATCAGCAAAGAAAATTTAAATGATTTAATGTGAAGTATATATTTTGTACATTTTGCTGCACTAACATAACTTCATTAATTCACCAGCCCCTGTGTTGTTTGCTTATAGGACAGAAAATATTACAATGAGAGACCTAATATTTACCTAAATTTATACTTAAATAGATCCTATACTTTAACAGTGTGAACTTAAACAGCTATTGCTTTCTGTCTTTGTTAAAAAATATATTTGCAAACTGTTTCTTTAATAGTGTCCCTGAAAATTCAGTACTTAATTTTATTCACTAATAGGGTTAAATATGAGACATTAGATTCAGACGCCCAGACTCACAGGAACTACAAGAACTTCAAAGACAATCTCCTGCAGATCTTCCAGGTAGGAAAACACATTTTCAATAATGTTAACCTTTTATAACAAACAAATAGTTTACTGAACAAAGCTTGCAAAAATATTCAATAGAAATATGATTTCTGATTTATTATGATAATTTGTATTCTTTTTAGGAACACATAAAAATGTAAAAGGAAAAATGTATTTTTTCTATTATTTCTTTAGGATCTTGAAAGAAAATTCTCACATTTCTGAAGAATGAGCTGCAAAAGTTTAAGAAAATATTACAAAAAGAAGACTTGGACTACTATGTGAAGGATTTTAATGAGAACAGATGCAGAAACAAAGAAGCAGCTCTTGATCTCACACTCTGCTTCCTGAGAGAGATGAAGCAAGACAAAGCTGCTGATACTCTAGAAGGTAAGTGACTCATGATCATCTGTCACCTTGTCTTATAAATGTATTGTAGAAAATAGTTTAACTAACAGGCTAAAGATAAGGGTTTTTTTCATCCCTATGTTTAGATGAGCTGTTCATCATTCATCAGCTAAAATGTAGCCTAAAGAAGAAGTATCAATGTGTGTTTGAAGGAATTGGAAAGCAAGGAGACTCTACACTTCTGAAGAACATCTACACAGATCTTTATATCACTCAAGGTTGTAGTGAACAGGTCAATACTGAACATGAGGTGAGACAGATTGAAGTTACATCCAGACGACATGAATCACAGGAGATACAGGTTGAGTGCAAAAATTTGTTTGAAGCACCTGAACAAAAGAAGCAGATCAGAACTGTACTGACAAAAGGAGTTGCTGGCATTGGAAAATCAGTCTCTGTGCAGAAGTTTGTTCTGGATTGGGCCGAAGGAAAAGAAAATCAAGATATCAGTTTCATATTTCCTCTTCCACTTAGAGAGATGAACTTAATGGAGAAAGAAAAACTAAGTTTGATGGACCTTTTAACTCAGTTTTTCCCAGAGACAAAAGGACTGAACCTTACAAGAAGTCAATTCAAAGTCTTGTTCATTCTTGATGGTTTGGATGAATGTCGACTTCCTGTAAACTTTAAGGATAATAAGACGTGGTCTGATGTATCATTACCAACCTCTCTGGATGTTATCCTAACGAACCTCATCAAGGGAAATCTGCTTCCTTCTGCTCTCATCTGGATCACCAGCAGACCAGCAGCCGCAGGTAAGATTCCTCCTGACTGTATCGACCGGCTGACAGAGATACGAGGATTCAATGATGCACAAAAAGAGGAGTACTTCAGAAAAAGATTAATGGATGAGAATCAGGCCAAAGAAATCTTTGATCATGTTAAACAATCAAAGAGTCTCTTTATCATGTGCCACATCCCAGTCTTCTGCTGGATTTCAGCCACTGTTCTCCAGAACATTTTAGAGAAGAAAAGAAATAATGTGAAAAACAATCAGGCTGATGATGCCTCCAAAACACTGCAGGAGTCAAATACTGAAGACACTCCTAAGACTCTGACACAAATGTACACATACTTTCTCAGATTTCAGATCCAGCAGAGCAGACGAAAGTATGCTGGAGAATATACACCAAATGTTTCCTGGGATAAAGATGCCATCTTTTCACTGGGGAAACTGGCATTTGATCAGCTGGAAAGAAACAATGTGATCTTCTATGACACAGATCTGGAAGCCTGTGGTATTGACGTCTATAAGGCATCAGTTTACTCAGGCATGTGTACCCAGATCTTTAAGGAGGAAACAGGGATCGTTCTTGGTACCATGTACTGCTTCGTTCACCTGAGCATTCAAGAGTTTATTGCAGCCCTTTATGCACATCTGTTTCTAGACATCAACAAGAAATATGTGTTTGATCAAGACTCTATAGAACAGGAAAACAAAAGTGCAACCATGATTGATTTGCTCAAGACTGCAGTGGACAAGGCACTAGAGAGTGATAATGGACACCTGGATCTTTTTCTTCGATTCCTCCTTGGTTTATCACTCCAGTCCAATCAGAGACTCTTACAGGGTCTGTTGATGCAGCAAAATGGAAATGAGCAGAGCAAAAAGGAAATAGTTCAGTACATCAAGCAGAAATTTGAAGCTAATCTGTCTCCAGAGAGATCCATCAGTCTGTTCTACTGTCTGAATGAACTGAATGATCAAACTCTGGTGAAAGACATTCAGACCCACCTTAGCAAAGGAAGTCTCTCATCTGCTGATCTTTCACCTGCCCAGTGGTCTGCTTTGGTCTTTGTGTTGTTGACATCAGAGGAGGAGCTGGAGGAGTTTGAGCTTCAGAAATTCAAGAAATCAGACGAGTGTCTCATTAGATTATCAGCAGTCATCAAAACCTCTAAAAGAGCACTGTAAGTTATTTAATATATTTTGTTATGTTTTGTTCTCATCTTAAAATTGCATTAATCTACATTGATACATAGCAGGTTTGGATGGATACCCCTGATCTATAGTGATTATTAACCATATACCAGTTATAAGTATATATCTTGTTTAGGGTTAACCCTTTAGCGCGTACGATCACACCGGTGTGATTAGTTTTGGCTGGTCCCTGAAGCGTACGATCACCCCGGTGTGATTAGAACTTTCAGTGCATCACGTCATCAACTGCTGAATTTAAATCCTCTTTCGCGCTTTGGCTGGCGCAGAGCCAGATCGGATGCGCTGAGCGCTGGACATATTATCACAAATATTCAGTGTTTTCAACCATATAATGCTTATTTTAGATTTCAGATATTTAAAAACACATAAGTACTAGCAAAAACATACATTTACAGTTTGTAAAATACACGCTGATGTCTATGGAAACGGCAATAATGACCCTTACAAATATAATCTGACGACATGTTTTATTGATATCATATACAGATTGTGTAGGTAACTATAAAGTTTACTCTGCCCTTCTCCGAGTTTACCGGAGACCTACTTTAACGTGTTTCGGGAGGAAAGGATGAATTTGCATGCTGTAAATCCCACAGCTCGGATTCAGCGCGAACTAACATGGCGGCGCCCATCACCCGGTATAGATCAACTAACACAGTCGATACAAAAGTGTTTAAACTACCAAATATATTTACTTGCACATATTTCAGAATCGGAATATCAGATATACCATAATATAGTGAGCATGTTTGTGAATATATTGAATAAAACAGGAAAAACGAAATAAAAGCGATCCATGTGTCATACAGATCTATTGTGGCTTTGGTGTGTCACATGACAAGCATGAGGTGTCGCCATGGAAACAATAAGGCTGAAAAAGAACTCACGCCGGGGTCTCAGCTTGAATATTTTAAACTCACGTGCGAAAGGGTTAAATCAGAACACATTTTCTTTAACTTTTTTCTTTAAAAACTGCAGTTCTTTGGAATTTAAGTGCAATTCTATTTTATTAGATTTACAAAGGTTATATGTAAAAATGTATCTTTTCAGCAAAACAAGCTGTTTAGTTAGCTACAGAAGAAGCACATCATGTTATTATAAAACACATTTTTATAGTTATTTCTACTCCAATATGCAGTTCAACTTTTTCAACTTCTAAAATATAGGAGATATACTCTTGCATAACCTCAAAGCATAAATTATTAACCTCCAGACACTCATCCAGATAATAGAGCAGCACTTTTAAATATATAACTCATCGCCATTAATGATGTAAACCTATTATTCATTTACATATTTTATTAAGTTTTATTCAAGCATGCTAGTTTGTTTTATGTAGGACATTTGAATAAATACAATTCTAATATATTTGCAGTGTGTTTACTGTTCATCTAAAAATAATTGGTATAATTTTTTTTTTTTTTTGTTTTCAACAAATGTATTACATGTATCTAACTCTGTGATTTGAATTATTTCTCTTGTAGGTTAAATGATTGTGGCTTAACAGACAAAAGCTGTCCAGCTTTGGCTACAGTTCTTGGATCAGATACCAGTCTGAAAGAACTCTACATGAACAATAATAATCTGCAGGATTCAGGAGTGAAGCTGCTCTGCACTGGATTGAAGAATATTAATTGCAAATTAGAGATACTGAGGTAAATTTTGTGACAATCGCTAGTGTTTGGTTAGAATTCAGATCCATCTCTTAACATGGACCTAGATAATTTGCCGCTGAATTGAGGACAGAACTGCTTCAGCTCAGATAATTTTACTTATTTTAAGCAAAATGCACTTAATTTAGACCCCCCCCCCAGAAAACAAGACTAAATATGTTTTTGCTTATATAGTAAATGTATCTTGATTTAAGAACTTTTTGATATTTTAACTAAAAACAAGACAAAAATACTAAGTAAGATAAGCCTTTTTTGTGTGCAGCTGGGAAGTCATTTAAAATGTAGCTATAGCGTCATGGCTGATCTCCCTTTGCTGGAAGATTCAGCAAACCATGCGCTGTGCAGATAACGTGTTTTCAAAGAGCGCACTGGTCTGTTTAGTGTGGGCACAGAATGGCTATTCAGTCAGTAATGCTTTCTTTTTCCATGATTTCGGTGTGGGCATTATACATACACATGATTTATAAAGGGAGGTGTTGTCACCATATATGGTTTATTGGAGGCGTTTCTGAAGGCAAATGACCATGAACTTCGTTTTTTAAGTCTAGATCTACGCACGATGAGTAGACAGTGATCACTGAATCTCAATGTTCTACACGAGTGAATCAGATCACTGCTCTACTGCAGGATAAACACTGTCAACTCAACACATTTTCGTACATCAAGGACATTTTTAAATTCTTGCTGCTGGGTGTTTTTTTATGTGTCTTGTAAAAGAGATTGCTAACTGAAAAAACATATGCGACTTTTGTAATGTGGGTTCCATCATCATCATCATCAGTATTGGTCATCTGTTAGCTAAATCATACTGGTAAATATTCAGATTAAAACTGAAGTGTTTTCTCTTTATGCAGTCTGAAGAACAACTGTATCACAGAAGGAGGGTGTCATGTTCTGGCTGCAGCTCTAAATTCAAACCCTTCAAATCTGACAGAGCTGGATCTGAGTGAGAATAAACTAGGAAACCCAGGAATGAAGATCATCTTGACTCTGTTTGAAAATGTACAGTGTAGAATGGAAAAGCTGAAGTAAGTATTTTAGAAGTGTATCCCATTAATTACCCAGACTCTAGTGAGCTACCACAGTTTCATAAATTTGAAAATATATTACGCTTCTCATCAGGACTGCACAATTAATCAAAATAAACTCTAAATTGTTATATGGGTTAATGCAGTTATCAAATCACAAAAGACTGAATTTTAAGTTAGAGTAGACGTTCTGAATGGCTGTTAAATAAAATAAAAATAAAATAAATGCCTGGTGAGCGAGTTATTTTGAGTTTATAGTTTTACGTTCATGTAATTTTCTACATTTTTTGGCAGATGATGTTAACAGATTTCACCAGATTTGTACAACAAAGTGTTTATAAACCTGTTGTGAAATAAACACAGAAACTTAAAGGTCACTGTTCAGTTTTCCACCAAAATAAAAGGCTGAGAACATTTGAAAGTAAAGACAGCGTTTTAATTATGGTTTAGGCTTAAGTATTGTACTGTAAAATACAAAATACTGTAATAATCTAATTAAAATAATAATTTCACAGTGTGATTATTATGCAAATCTCATATTGGTGGATAAAGTAGTAGCTAAGTGTCCTATTTGTGTAATTGTATGTATAACTTAATTAGCTGTGTTCTCCTACAGGTTAAACTGCATCAGTATTACAGATGAAGGTTGTGCTGCTCTGGCATCAGCAATTAATTCAAACCTCAGAGAGCTGGATCTGAGCAGGAATCAAATAGGAGACTCTGGGGTGACAGAAATCTCCAGTCTGCTGAGAAATTCACAGACACTACAGATACTCAGGTCTGAATTTGGTTAATCTAAACATGAATCAATGTAAAGCTCCAGCTGGTCTGTAAACTGGTGCTGTGTCACAAGGAATAGGTCAGTAAAGTGAAGTTGGTGTAGATACATTTATAAAATATTGAAAATAACAAGAGGTCATGGGAAATGTTAATATCCTAATGGTGTTATTAATGTTTTTATTTATTTATTTATTCTTTCTGTAGACTTTCAGACTGCAATATCACTGAAGAAGGTTATAACAGTTGCAATCAAAATTATTCAACCCCCTTGACCTGCAAGGCATTTTGCTGCAGAGTACAAAATTTTATTTTAAAACAGTTCAACAAAGGCATCACTAAAGTATTAGTTTGTTAATACACTTTTGAGTGATTCTGAAAGTGTAACATTGATGAATCATGATGAAATTCAAATTGACTCTAAACATTCATGTTCAAAATTATTCAAATTCAAATTTTGAGCAGAATCTTTTATTCTTTAAAATCAACAATTAACGCTGCCTGTTAGTGCTTAGAATCTTCTGTCACCTCTCTACTACAGTCTTGGCCCATTCCTCGCCTGACAAAGCTTCCAGATCACAGATAATCTTTGGTTTTCACTTTGCCACTGCTTTCTTCAAATTCAACCAGATTTATTTAATGAGAATTAAATTTGGAGACTGAACAGGCCACTCAAGAACATTCTATGACTGATCCCTGAACCAAGCAAAAGTAGATTTGGATGTGTACTTTGGGATAACTGCACTGCAGGAAAGTTCATTGATCATCAGCTTCAGTCTTTGAACCAAAGACATCACAGTTCTTGTCAAAATGGCCTGATACGTCACTGAATCCATGATGTCCTTCATACGGTCATGATTTCCACTTCCTTAGTAAAGCAACCCCATAACATCACTGATCCACCTCCAAGTTTGACGATGGAGATGGTGTTCTTCTGCTTATGAGCTTTGTCTCTTTTGCAGCAGACATACTGCTGATCCATGGGTCCAAAAAGTTCCAGTTTGGTCACATCACTTCATAAAACATTCTTCCAGAGCTCCACAGGTCTACACAAATGAATTTTAACAAGTTCAAGTCTGCCTTTTGTTCTTCTTGATCAAGAGTGGTATTTATCAAGATGTCTCAACATGAAGGCCATACTTGTCTAGTGTTCTTCTTAACTACTGCATTGAAATGGTTTTCCTCCTTTCAATAGGTCATCTTGTAAGTCTTTGGCTGTACATTGCAGGTTTTTCTCAGTTGCTCATATTAAACATTTTAACTTTTTCTTCAACACCCTCAAAGGTTTTCTGGTACAACACACATTAAGCTAAGGAATAAGGCGGAGAGTTGTGTCTCTAGGAACTTTTAATGTCTTGGAAATCTCCATATAGCCTTAGACTTTCTAAAGTAATACAATTATTTATTCTCTATAGCCTCTCAGTAGCTTTTGTGAGATCTCTGTTGACTTTGCCATTCTTGCTACTCAACTTCAGCACATGCATAGACTAACTGTGCAGCTCAAGCTAATTCAGTTTTTAAAAGAGTTTCTAAAGGCTTAATTGTGTTTTGAGACTATTTTATTCCCCACCATGCAAATAAGTGACTTACAAACAGCAATGTTAAATAGAGGTTGAATAATTATGACTTAGCTGTATTATTAAATATTATAACTCAAACATATTACATTATATATTGACAATATCACTTTTAATATGCCAGTGAACTGTTTTAGATGCAATTTTTATTTAATCCTGGATCTTCAGAAAATCTTGTATTTGTTAATTTCTGCAGTCTCTGAGGGGTTGAGTAATTTTGATTGAAACTGTAGGTTATAAATGTGGAAAATGAAAATGGAAAAATTGCATTTGTTGTAGTTTACGTTCACCAATACTGAACTTTACCCAGCTTTACTGTGAAAAGAGTCCATTCAGGCCAAATTCCTGTAGTGATTCTTTTTATTTTCTTCATTCTAGAACATGTACTTGTGTGACAATCTGTGTTATAAGGAAGAATAATATATTTTTCTAATAGACTTTCAGACTGCAGTATCACTGAAGAAGGTTATAAAGCTCTGTCTTCAGCTCTGAGATCAAACCCTTCACACCTGATAGAGCTGGATCTCACAGGAAATGATCCTGGACCATCAGGAGTGAAGCAGCTCAGTGATTTACTACAGGATCCAAACTGTCAACTCAAGACACTGAGGTGAGACCTGATGAAATAATGAAAAATACATGATACACGTGAAATATTTATATTATATTATATTATATTATATTATATTATATTATATTATATTATATTATATTATTTCACTAATTCAGTAAGGTACACATTTTGTTGTTGAAAATGATCAAACATGAAAGATGAGATGCTGCAGCTGCTGTTGTTTTGATGATAAATGTCAGCACAGTTTAGTTGTGTTAAAAGTTACAGGTTAATCAGACATTTTGGGTCACTAGATGTGCTAGTATTCAGTGGTTTGATGCCTCGATAGTTAACATTTATGATTGTGTTATTGTGGACATTTCTCATGAAGTATTCAGTGTGATTTATTATCCTGATTGTTTAAATGTTACTGAATGCACTGTACATTAATTTATATCAAGCTCAGATTCACAACATTGTAGATCTACTACAGCAGATCTATCACAGACCACAAACATGTGATGTGTGTCAGGAGAGGATCAGTGATAATTGTACACACATACACACACACGTCTGAACCTGCAGTTCCTCTCATAATGAGCAGAATTACTGTTGCATCAACACAGACATCAGTTAAATAAAACTATCCAGAGATGGTCTGAACCCAGATCATGTTCTCTTTTAGTGTTTGGTGAATTCTGCTACATAATAATAGGAAGAGCCAGCATCAAAAGATCAACTAAATATATCACTATGAATGCTTAGCTGTCACAAGCTAGTTATCAATATGCTAAATTTCTCATCTCCTGCTTAAAAGCCAGAAAGATCTTCAGATTTTTGAGAATCGTGAGCTTTTGCCCCTGAGTTTCTTTTAAATAAATATTTATATATTTAAATGTTCAAATGTTTAAACTTGAACTAGAGCTTTTCATTACAAACAATGTTTGATCTTCTTTAATTGTTTTGTGATGCAATGCACACTGAATTGATTCCAGCTTCATCTTCTCTTCTGCAGGTTTTTGGGTCCTGCTGCAGATGAAGGCTGTCAGTATGTGACTGGAATTGTGGGTAAAAACCCGTTACTCCTGAGAGAGCTGAATCTGAGTGGACGTAAACTAGGAGACACAGGAGTGAATCAGTTCGCTGCTCTACTGCAGGATAAACACTGTACACTCAACACACTGAGGTAAGTATCTTACATCATTTCACATATTACATGACTTGTAATGTTACAGTTGTCTATTTTAATTCTCATTTGAGTCTGACCCCACGTTATAAAGCTTGAAAGAGCCAGGACATTTTTTGATATAACTCTGAATTATATTTGTCTGAAAGAAGAAATTCATATACATCTAGGATGGCTTGAGGTTGAGCAAATCATGGGGTAATTTCCATTTTTGGGTGAACTATCCCTGTAAGTGCACAGGGGCTGGAGAAAATAATGTGAACACATTAGAAATAGCCAGTATTTTATTAATGTGTTTACCATTGTTTGCCTTTAATACAGCTTCCAGCCTTCTTAGAATAGATTCATACAACTTTTGAATAGACTTCAGTTAAATTTTGTCTCTAACTTCTGCTGTGACTGCTGAATGTGATCATGTTTACTTACTACAAACTGAGGATTGAAGACTAAATTAAAAACATTGACCACCAACCAGTAACACCTCCCTCACAGATGAACTGAAGCCCTTTAATGCTTGCTTTGATCGTATAAACACAGAAGCACATCAAAGCTGCACAGCAAAAAAGCCAAAACTCAATCTGAGTCAAATTTAACACTCCTGAAATGTATATATGACTCCCTCCATTTTGGAGTTAAAATTGCACTTTCAAAAGTGTGAAATATGTACATTACTCACAGAGTACATTTTAACCCTGAAAGAGTTTGTCATTCCAGCTGAGGTATTAAACACTTCTGTTGGATTACAAATAAACTCTTATTAATGGTGCCATAGAATGCATTGATACCATATTTTAAATTGTTCTCTGATGTCCCCAGAGTGTGTATGTTACGTTTTATTTCAAAATACCCCACAGGTAATTTTTTATAGCTTGTTGAAATTGCCACTTTTAGGGTATGAGCCAAATCATGCTGATTTTTATGTTTGCCCCTTTTAAATGAAAATAAGCTGGAGCTCCCGTCTCCCTTTTCAGAAGAGTACGGAGCTTCCAAAGCTCATGCTCGCGGGCACATACCAGTGTTACGGTTTAACTGGTGGTGACCGTGTTACTGACCTCACATTGCTTCCAAATGCAATTTTTAACAACCACATTCCTATTCACGATAATTCTGGTAGCACATGAAGGCAGCATTAGTGAAAACAGGCAGAGAAAATGGTAGCTTTAGCAACAGTAGCCTTACGGAGAGCCAAGAAGCTGTTTTGGAAAACAAATTATGATGCATGATGCTTACTTTGTCTGTAGTCTGGACGTTTGCGAAAGAAACTTTGGTATTGATCCCTCTTTCAGAAGCAATCTTTGCACACCTGCAGCGCTAAACTGACCTTCATTTGTGAGGCAGTCCAGCTTAAAATGATTAGCACAAAGTATAGGACTTTTCCTTTTTTTGGGACAATTCCTATGAAAATGAAATGTAACCACCGTGTCCTCAGTGGTCTATGGAGACTACTATGTTCATTGGTGCATCCCAACACACGACACATTTAGTGGCTCTTTGGCATTGACATTATTTCTCCAGCAGATACAGCAAAAGAACAGTAATAATGGACCGCTGCTTCTCACTCAGGGCTGTGTATATTTTAATAGGACAGAGAGCGTCACAAATGGGCGGGACTTTCCATGAGTATGACGTCATAGTCTGGAACTGCTCATGTGGAGAGACTGTTTATGATTTTTTGGGATTATAAAACAATGAGTGAGTGTTTTTTTTTTACCATTATAGGCTGGTTGTTTTCACACACTGCAGCCACACAACTGTGTTCAAACACCTTATAAAAGTGATTTTTGCATTTTATGGCACCTTTTAAGTTAAAATTATCACAGAGTGGTCCCATGTGACACGTGCCATATATTCAAAGTGTTCTGGGTATATACGATAGGGTCTTGTGAGAAACAAACTCAACATATTATTGACTGTTGGTCTCTGTGCATGAATGTGTTCATGAGACTCTATTAGCACAGCAGTTCAGTCTAACTCAACCAGGAAAAGCACACAAGTTGTGAACAATCAAGATGAATAAAAACACAACATGAAATACAATCTATATGCTTTTTTTTCCCTCTGCGGTAAATATATCTGCTGTGCTCGTTGAAACAGGAAGTTATTACGTTCGTCTATCAGCTGTCAACCTAAGCTCTGGTCCGTAGTCAGTTAAGAAGATTCAACTCAGTGAAGAAAGTACACAGATACTCTTTGGGAGATTTCTTTTTTTGTGTGTCACATTTTTATTAATGTTTTTTTTTTTGTTTTTGTTTTTTCCACAACTTGTGTGCAAGTATTCTAAGTATTCACCCCTCATCAACCGTGTGAAGCCATCAATGAGGACCATCAAAGTGTGGCCAACTGGAGCAGACTCTTTACTTCAGGACAGGTTTCAACACACTGACTGGAGTATGCTGCCTGTGGCTCTCACACGGACATTGACATCTATACCTCCTCTGTACTGACTTACATCAACACCACCATTGACAGTGTTACTACAGAAAAACAGATAACAACATACCCTAATCAGAAGCCATGGATGAACAAGGAGGTGCGACTTCTGCTGAAAGCCCGCAACACTGCCTTCAGGTCAGATGACGCTCAGGCCTACAGTAAATCCAGGGCTAACCTGAAAAGGGGCATCAAAAAGGCCAAGTACTGCTACAAGCTGAAGGTAGAGGAACACTTTTCTAACTCTGACCCCCGACGCATGTGGCAGGGCATCCAGGTCATCAGTGACTACAAGTCAAGTAACTCCACTCCAACGGTCACGGACGTCTCCTTCCTTAACGAGCTAAATGACTTTTATGCTCGCTTCAACAGCGACAGCAAGGAGACGGCCACCAAAATCACACACTCAGCAGATCACCAACCTCTCAAACTCACCTCCACAGATGTCCACACTGCATTGAGCCGGATCAACGCACACAAGGCTGCCGGCCCGGACGGCATTCCTGGACGTGTGCTTAGAGCATGTGCAGAGCAGCTTGCAGGGCTCTTCACAGACATTTTCAACCTGTCCCTCACCCAAGCAACTGTGCCAACATGTTTTAAGTCCACATCCATTGTGCCAGTACCGAAACACTCCTCCCCAATGTGCCTGAATGACTATCGCCCCGTAGCACTCACACCCATCATTATGAAGTGCTTTGAGCGATTGGTCCTAGCACACCTCAAAGACTGCCTCCCACCCACACTGGACCCACACCAATTTGCCTACCGCAGAAATAGGAGCACAGAGGATGCAGTATGCACAGTGCTGCACTCTGCACTCACACACCTGGACAATAACAAACACATACGTTAGGATGTTGTTTGTTGACTTCAGTTCAGCATTTAACACCGTCATTCCCTCCAAGCTGACCACAAAACTTGGAGACCTGGACATTAACACCTCCCTCTGCAACTGGATCATGGACTTTCTGACCAACAGGCCTCAGCATGTTAGGTCAGGCCACACCCACTCCACCACCATCACACTTAACACTGGCGTACCACAGGGCTGTGTGCTGAGTCCATTCCTCTACTCCCTCTACACCCACGACTGCAAGCTTGTGCATGGATCCAACTCCATCATTAAGTTTGCAGACGACACCGCGGTGATTGGCCTCATCAGTGACAACGATGGGACTGCCTACAGGGAAGAGGTACAGCACCTGGCCACATGGTGCGCTGACAATAACCTGCTCCTTAACACCAGTAAGACGAAGGAACTCATTGTGGACTTCAGGAAGAAGAAAGGAAGCACGCATGACCCCATCCACATTAACGGGATGGTTGTTGAACGTGTCTCCAGCTTCAAGTTCCTGGGAACCACCATCTCGGAGGACCTGTCCTGGACCACAAACACCTCCAGCATGGTCAAGAAGGCTCACCAACGCCTCTTCTTCCTCAGAACACTGAAGAAGAACCAACTGTCTTCAGCCATAGTGGTAAACTTTTACCGGTGTGCAATCGAGAGCATCCTGACCAGTTGTATTACAGTCTGGTATGGGAACTGCTCAGTGGCTGACCGCAAAGCACTGCAGAGGGTGGTGAAAACTGCCCAACGCATTACAGGGACACCACTTCCTGCTATTGAGGACATCCAGAGGAAACGCTGTCTACGTCGAGCTCGCAGCATTCTTAAGGACTCCTCTCACCCTGACCATGGACTGTTTAACTTCCTGCCCTCCGGAAGGCGCTTCAGGAGCCTCCGGACAAGGACCAGCAGATCCAGGAACAGCTTTTTCCCTACAGCTGTCTCCTTGCTGAACTCTGCCCTCTGACACCCCCCACACCATACACACAGACTCCTCCCCCACTTCATCATAACATCTGACCGATTTATTTATTTATTTATTTATTTACAAGAAGCAAAAAAACCGTAAACTTGCTATTACTTGCACTACTGTCTGTTCACCCAGAAACACTAAATAATCCATTTGCACACTGAAATATTTCTATGCACTTTACTGACCATTGCAATAGTGTAAATTATGTTCATATGTTCATAGTTCTGCCTATAGTGTACATACACTTTCACATATTCCATCTGTATAGTATGTTCATAGTACACCTATCTGTATATCATGCTGATAGTATTTAAAATCTGTAAATTATGTCCATAATACTTATCTGTATAGTTATTGTACATATTGTAGACCTTGTATATTCTGTACTTACTGCTAATTGCACTTCTGGTTAGATGCTAACTGCATTTCGTTGCCTTGTACCTTACATGTGCAGTGACAATAAAGTTGAATCTAATCTAATCTAATCTAATTCCGAGAACACATGAACACACAGTCATGCACAGAGACCAACAATCAAGAAGGATATTTGTTAAATAATATGTAAAATTTAAATTTGTTTCTCACCAAACTTTATTGTATACCCACAGAACACTTGGAATATACAGCACATGACACATAAGACCACTCTATTATACTTTTGCTTCTATTTTAAAAGTTAATCGCCATAGACTGACATTATATGGACAAGCACATTCGGGACATTTTATTTTAATCTCCTTATGTGGTCCGAAAAAGAAAGAAGGACATATGTCAGTAGAAAAACTCTTGGGTGAGTAAATGATTATTTTAATTTTTGGGTGAACTATCCCTTTAAGGAATAGCATTTAACTCACTGTAAATGTGTATATATATTTTTTGTAAAAAGAAAGTTTTGATATTGCTATTTTAGATTTAGGCAGTTTACAGTGGTTTGATTTGAAAAGAAACAACGTCCTCGGCAGTTTTTGCATCGCGAGTGACAGGAAATGTCGTTGAGAAGTTTATGTGCAGACATCAAATAAATATTGTTATAAAAAATATGATATTACAAACACATTTTGTGAGTAAGATTAAACACTTTATTTCACCATTTTCTACCCTCATATGCTCTGCATCTCGAGCAAAGAAAATCAGGCACGCACACGAACAAATGTCCCAGATGTGACTAATAAAACTCAAAAGGGTAACTCTGCGTATTTACCAGAGAAAGCCAGAGAATGCGGTTCACACTAACTAGTGTTAATCCTCTAAAATTCAACACCACAACTTTAACACTTTACTCTAAAAGTCCTCAACACTAGGATTCAAATCAGTCACCATTGTACCAGTACCAAAACACTACAGTTTTGCACTCCATAAAAATGGTTTTAATGAAGCGCTGTGGAGCTTCTGACCCAACGGTGGAAACAGCATGATTTTGGGCTCTGTGCTCAGGTCCGAGGCTATTAACCCCCTCCGGGCCCTTTTTAAAGTGATGGCTCTGTGCTTACTCTGCACAGTGGCAAAGTTGAATCTAATCTAATCTAATTACTGCTATGTATTTTTTCATAACTGCTTTCAATTTAATGTTAGAATTTCATAAAATGTAAAATGTCTAATTAAAGGGCACCTATTATGCAAAATCCACTTTTCATGCTGTTTAATCAATCAATAAATAAGTTTTAAAAGTTATTAGAGGTGCTCAAATTTATTATTTATTGATTTTTAATGAAAATCACTTTTATGATGATCTTAATTCAATCTAAATTGTATTTGGACATTGCTCTATGTGTTAGGGCAGTGCTTCCCAAACCTGTCCTGGAGGACCCCCTGCCCTGCACATTTGTATGTCTCCCTAATCAGAGACACCCAATTTAGTTTCTTGCAGTCTCTACTAATGAGCTGATGAGTGGAATCAGGTGTGTTAGATAAGGGAGACATACAAAAGGTGCAGGGCAGGGAGTCCTCCAGGACAGGTTTGGGAGCACTGTGTTAGGGATATAATACTCCCCTCTGCAGGTTGTGGAAAAAATTATAATTAAAGAAAGAAAGTGCAATGACCACACATATATACAGCAGAGGTCAATAGGGACTCATTTCATTTTCACTTCATTTTTATTTTTATTGATGCTTCAACTTCTCCTCACAACCTTATGATATATATATTTGTGAATATATATATATATATATATTATATATATATATATATATATGTGTGTGTATATATATATATATATATATATATATATATATATATATATATATATATATATATGTGTGTGTGTGTATATATATATATATATCTATTATATATATATGTGTGTGATATATATATATAATATTATATATATATATATATATATATATATGTAGGTATGTGTATATTTAATATATATATATATATATATATATATTATATATATCTATATATAGATAGATATATATATATAATATAAACATTCTAAAATACATTCAAAGTCTGTATTTTGTATTTATTTGTTGTCTGATATATTTTGAAATTTTGAATTGTTTGCTTTTGCAAATTTTATACATACGTATTATACATACATGTCCTATTATACATGTTACAAGTCACCACTAAAAGACATGACTGTAATCACATACTATTTATTTCAGAAAATTATTTTTAATTATTTTGATTATGAACAGAATTTCTTGATTATTTTTACTTTTAAACTCAATTTTTATATTTTAATGTTATTGTAAAGTGGTTCTATAGTTGATCCTGTATCTTAATTACATTACAAATCACAAACCTTTTTTTTTTTTTGGTCTGACTACAGATTCTCTAGACTTGAAATGTAACTAGTATCCTCAAATCCTAATTTTGTTTTTGTTTTAGTTTATAGCTATGTATTTATTTATTTATTTATTTATTTATTTATTTATTTATTTATTTTGTTTTCAGGCTTAAGCAATGTTTGTACCGGTTGTTTGTACAGGTTGTACCGATGATTCTGCTGAGAGAATCATCGGTACAACCCTCCCGTCTATTCAAGAACTGTACTTATCCAGAGTGAGCAAAAGGGCTGGGAAAATCACTCTGGACCCCCCCACATCCAGCACACTCCCTGTTTGAACTGTTGCCATCTGGTCGACGCTACAGAGCACTGAGCACCAGAACGACCAGACACAGGAACAGTTTCTTCCCCCAGGCAATCCATCTAATGAACACTTGATAATAACTGTGGAACACATTACACTATTTATATTTACAGACACATACACTTATTTATCTAACACACATACTTAGTGTACACTTAAATTATTATTTTTTGCACATAATATACCTGTACATACATAACTGCTCATTGTAATATATCTGCCATACAATTGTCAATTTGTATATTGTCATTCCTTACCTACTTATTTGTATTTTTTGTATTTTTTATTCTTTTATTGTGTGTTTTTTGTTCTGTCGCTGTCATTCTGTTGCACTGCGGAGCTTCTGTCACGAAAACAAATTCCTCGTATGTGTAAACATACCTGGCAATAAAGCTCATTCTGATTCTGATTCTGATGTTTTATTATTGCACTGTATGGTGTTTATTCATGATTAATTTAACTCACACATGAACATAACGTGTCTGATTCATTGTGTTTTCTCTTTCTGTCTTCAGTCTGTGTGAATGCAGTATTACAGAGAAACAGTGTCTCATCCTGACTTCAGCTCTGAAATCAAACCCATCACACCTGAGAGAAACTGAACCTGAGCTGTAATGAACTATTAGGAGACTCTGGAGTGAAAAACCTCAGTGATCTACTGATGAACACACAATTCAAGCTGGAGAAACTACAGTTAGTATCATTATACTCTATAGCAGTTACAGTGAGATTGTTTACTTTCATAGTCACCATGAAATTAAAGTTGACAGTTATTATTTTTTATGGAATATTGCAGTGCTGAAATGATTTATCTGTGCACATAATGTATTTCTAATCCTGAACTTTCATCTGAATAACTTTCCTTCTCCTCACAACTGTCATGAATCCTGTCCGTGGTCTTCCGTCCGCTCTCCACCAGAGGTCCCCCTCCTATTATATTGACTCACACTACACAGACTGTTATGTGTCACCCCGGACTACATTTCCCATGATCCATTGCACTGATTAACCATAATTGAAAGCGATTCAGCTGTGATTATGAACGTGATATTGCATAGCTTGACAGTGAACTATGGTTCTGTGTATTAAATGCTGCTCCATCTGAAATCACATCAAATCACAATCAGGAACCTCCCCCATCCCCCCCTCCCCCATCTGAGGGATGCCGCCTTTAAAAATATGATTAAAAAAACGTGCTGTGTATTGTAAATTACAATGGTTTTATACTTTTTAAATAATAGTGTAAGTATTAAAATAACAAACTCAAACAGGACAAAAATGCTGTTCTAACAGTTTTATAAATATTTTGTGTCTCCCCTCCCTTGCCTAACAGTGCTTGATCCAACATCCCTGCCTTTACTCCTTTTTACATCAATACACACAACCACACACACACTCTCTATCTTCTCCTCTCTCTCCTCTCTCTCTCCTCACACACACACACCCAAACATACAGACACGCACCACGGCACGACACACACACACCACACACCACACACACACAACACACACACCACACAC